>CM067359.1:43184166-43316666 GCA_034401795.1 Chaetoderma sp. LZ-2023a
ACGACACGACGATGTTCATTGATCGGTGATTCCAGAAATACTATATAATTAAAGCAAATAAAATGGGTAACGCTCTAACACATCCTCTTCTACAGTGACTTCAGTAGTACCAGTTTACAGACCGGGGGGCCTAGTGCACCGTTGTGGCGTTAAATAGGCGTAGAGCAACGTCCGTCGTTAGCCCATGTCTTAGGCATAGGCTAACGACGGACGTTGCTTTGCGACTATTTAAGGTCATAATTGCGCACTAGGCCACAGGAGAGGACTCTCTCTCTCCCTCCCTCCCTCCATCCCTCCCCCTCTCTCCCTCCCTCTCCCTCCTTTCCCTCTTTACCTCTCTCTCTCTCTCTCCCTCTCTCTCACTCTCTCTCTCCATCTCTCTCTCCCTCCCTCTCTCCCCATCTCTCTCTCTCTCGCTCTCTCTCTCTCTCTCTCTCTCTCTCTCTCTCTCTCTCTCTCTCTCTCTCTCTCTCCCTCCCTCCCTCCCTCCCTCCCTCCTCCCCCTCTCCCTCCCTCCGTCTCTACCTCCCTCTCCCTCCCTCCGTCTCTACCTCCCTCTCCCTCCGTCTCTCTCCCTCTCTCCCTCTCTCTCTCTTCCACTCTCTCCATCTCTCTCTCTCTCTCTCTCTCTCTCTCTCTCTCTCTCTCTCTCTCGATTTTTAGATGACGTCACAATCAAAATGAGGTCGCTCCTTCACGGAAATCGAAATATGATGTGTATGTATTTGATGGATTCGCAGTTTATCTTGAATATTTGAATCTAATTTGTCCAGGTGGCTGTTGCTGCATTAAGCGACACCAACCCCCGCACCCTCAGCATAATTTCAAAATATTCAACTGTGCACCTGTATAATTACTATGAAATTTGGATTAATGGTTCAAAATATATAACTCGATTCAAATACCCGTACAAATGGTTTTCTGGAAATTGGGATTCAGGGAGTCCAGGAATCCTTCGATGCCAACAAAGGCAAATCGCGGGTGGAGATTAGCTCGAGATGATCGGGGCATAGGTAAAAGTGGAGTCGTCCATTGCCTTGTCGTGGCAGCGCTCACAGCAAAGACCAAACCACATACGTCGCTGACCAATAACAATGTGCATCAGAAAAAGTAGTAGATTCTACACACGCTCTACTTGGAATAATCTAGCAAAACAGATCACGCACGCACGCACGCACACACGTACCATGCACAATGCATACAGGTACGCACGTCGCACGCACGCAGGCACACACACACGCACGCACGCACGCGCGCGCGCACGTACGTACGTACGTACGCACGCACGCACGCACGCATGCATGATGATAACATACATTTTAATCTGGCTCTCATTTCGTCTATCATGATAGTTGTAGTGCTGTAATACGATCTCCACACGGGAAGTACTGTATCATGGAGGAATTGTCCACACGCAAATTCATAGAAATCTGTACATGGGTCAGCATCCTCATCAACGTTGCTGTTAATCTTTGATGCTGAAATGATGATGAATAAACAATGTCTTACTATCATTCTCTGAACGTATTCTCAATTCATGAATGCATTTCCTCACTCAATCATATGACCTCATAATCACCTATATGACGGTTATGCTGAGTGCCATGATTATGACGTCATGAATGATTCCATTAAACTCGAATTTAACGCTTAATATTCAAACACCTTGCACGAATTGTAGTTTTTTACTATTTAAGAAAAATGCTGTTGAATATTTTGAATCTAATATGACGGGACAGTAGTCAGTCAAATTACTTTCAAACTATTCAACAGCTTACTTGCACAGTTTTCTGGAAATTGATAGGCAGGGAGATCAGAGATCGATCGATCCCAACATGAGCGATGTGTGGGTGTAGCTTAGACGGAGGAGGGCGGGGCATAACTAAAACTGGAAAGGTCCATTTATATCCGCTTACCTGTCTGTGTATTGCTATGCCACTATGAATTTCTCGAAGCCATGACTATAGTAACACACAGCGGAGAGAACCATGTGTTTATTCCCGATATTACCAAATTATAGGGGTTATAAAGATAACTGGGTAATTCCAACCCTCCCACCCACCCTTATCAATGCGCAATAAGACCCTGGGAGAGCGTACTATGTAATTCATCCCCTCATTAACACAATATAAGGTATTTGGAGAGAGAACTGGGTAATCGCTCACCTGATAAGTACGCCATATGATATGGGATTAGGAGAGAGAACTGTGTCATCCCCTATATCACTACGCAATACTGGATTAGGCGAGAGTACTAGGTAATACCGCGTAACCACACATGCATATGCTTGGAGACAGAACTGCGCAATCACTCGCTTTAGCACTACTGAGAGATTAGAGGAGAGAACCATTTCAACACCCCCACCCCTCCCCCCTCTACCATCACGTAATATGATATTAGGATATATAACTATGTAATCCAACCATCGTCTTCATCAAAATAACAGATTAGAAGATATAACTAGATAGTCCCTCCTCTATCCCTCACAATAAAAGATTAGGAGAGAGAACTATATAATCCCACCTAGTGGTGCGCGATTTTTCGATATTTCGATATATCGCGACTCGATACCAGATCACGATATTTTAAGATGCTAAACTGCGTGCTTTGCCTGGAAGATCAAAGTAATTGCAAAATATTCAGCAGTTTTAAGCTGATTTTCATTGACAATTTTCATTTCAATCACCTATATTTTTCTCAACATTGTAACTTAAGAGACTACGATATATCGATAAATCGCGATTTTAGATGCAGTATAAATCGCGATATTGTTTAGAACAATATCGCACAGTCTTAATCCCGCCGTCTATCGCTAAACAATAATCCCTTCCTAAATCCCCTCACAATAAGAGATTAGGAGAGATGGTGAGAGAGGTATATAGTCCTTTCTACTATCGGCGCATTTCGCGGGCTGTAATGTTGGTTAATCATCAACAACAGACATGCTTCATCTATTTTTGTGACTACAGATTTGGCCATGTATGAAAGGCAGTATTACTCTCACATGTATCTACGACGTAGGTAGCATATAGGTGTGTACATTCTGTGTACGTGTGTACGTACGTGCCTGTGCCAGTGTACATGTGCAAGGCGCGTACATGTATGTGTGCGTGTGCGTGTGCGTGTGCGTGTGCGTGTGCGTGTGCGATTGCGTGTGTGCATGCGTGCGTGTGTGCCTGCATACCTGTGCGCCTGTGCGACTGCTTGCGTGCGCGTCAGTATGCATACTTTATGAGTGTGCATGTACGCGTCTGTTCGTTCATACACACATAACATGTGTGTTCGACTATGACTATTCTACTTGGTGACAACAGTATCCTACGGTCTCTTACCAATCGACACGCATTCAGTGCTATCACAGTAGTCGCTTTTGCCTTTAGTACCCCAGCTGTCCACCAAATCTGAAAAGAATAAGTAATTATTCAATTGACTTAAAAACCGACTTGTAGCAATTAGTATTATTATGGGTACTTAACAGATTGAAACACTCACCATTATCTACTTTTATTTTGCAACATTCCTTAACCATGCAATGCATACATATGTCAAGGTTGATTACTACACACGAAAAACACTTGAATCAGCCGACGGACCGACTGACTGACCGCCCGACCGAACGACCGACCAACTGACCGACAGACAGATCGACTGACCAATGTACTGACAGACTATTCGACAAACCAACCAACCGACCAACCGATCGACCAGCTAACTGACCAACCTGACTGACTGACCTGTTTTACTTGACTAACCGACCACCGATCAAGCGCCCAGCCGACCAACCGACCAACCGACCAACCGACCGACCAACCAACCAACCAACCAACCAACCAACCAACCAACCAACCAACCAACCAACCAACCAACCAACCAACCAACCAACCAACCAACCAACCAACCAACCAACCAACCAACCAACCAACTAACTAACTAGCTGACTCACTAACTAACTCACTAACTAATCAATGAACCAATTCAACCAAATAACTGGCTGGCTGGCTGGCTGGCTGGCTGGCTGGCTGGCTGACTGACTGACTGACTGACTGACTGACTGACTGACTTACTGACTGACTGACTGACTGACTGACTGACTGACTGACTGACTGACTGACTGACTGACTGACTGACTGACTGACTGACTAACGGTCTGACGGACGGACGGACGGACGGACGTCCGGACTGACTGACTGACTGACTGACTGACTGACTGACTGACTGACTGACTGACTGACTGACTGACTGACTGACTGACTGACTGACTGACTGACTGACTGACTGACTGACCTGTCTTACTTGACTAACCGACCAACCGATCAAGCGCCGAGCCGACCAACCGACCCACCAACCAGCCAACCAATCAACTAACCAATAATCTAACTAACTAACTAACTAACTAACTAACTAACTAACTAACTAAATAACCAACTAACTAACTAACTAACTAACTAACTAACTAACTAACTGACTGACTGACTGACTAACTAACTAACTAACTAATCAAAGAACCAATTCAACCAAATAACTGACTGGCTGGCTGTCTGTCTGGCTGGCTGGCTGGTTGGTTGACTGACGGGCTGACTGACTGACTGACTGACTAGCTGACTGCCTGACTGACTGACTGACTGACTGACTGCCTGCCTGCCTGCCTGCCTGCCTGCCTGACTGACTGACTGACTGACTGACTGACTGACTGACTGACTGACTGTCTGACTGGCTGACTAGCCAACAAACCAACCAAACAACCAACGAACGAACGAACGAACGACCCAACCAACCAACCAACCAACAACCAGCCAACCAACCAACCAACCAACTAACCCACTAACTAACTAACTAACTAACTAACTAACTAACTAACTAACTAACTAACTAACTAACTAACTAACTAACTAACTAACTAACTAACTAACTAACTAACTAACTAACTAACTAACTAACTAACTAACTAACTAACTAACTAACTAACTAACTAACTAACTAACTAACTAACTAACTAACTAACTAACTAACTAACTAACTAACTAACTAACTAACTAACTAACTAACTAACTAACTAACTAACTAACTAACTAACTAACTAACTAACTAACTAACTAACTAACTAACTAACTAACTAACTAACTAACTAACTAACTAACTAACTAACTAACTAACTAACTAACTAACTAACTAACTAACTAACTAACTAACTAACTAACTAACTAATGGGCCATGCCGATTAATTGAGCTGCTACCAGCAGTTAAATCAGAGCTAAATGAAATAAGTTGAACCAAACATACGTCCTAATGTAGAACAGTTAACTGTAGATTCCAATTCAGTAGAAAACTTTACAAAATGAGACTTGCCTAAATGAAGTGATCCTTTCTGTCACTCAAGCACGAGTCATGATCAACCACGTCACGACTTGTACAAATTCTATGTCTTCAATGAAATTAGAATTCAATAATAAGTATATCGAATATTTTGAAACTAATTTGATTAAGTGCTGTTGCAGTACATCAGATAGTAAAAAATATTCAACAGTTTGCCTGCATATGTTTACTTAAAATTTAGATACTGTGAAGTGGGTGGAGCTTAGCTAGAAATGGGTGGGGCATACCTAGGAATGGATCCATATATAGTGCTATCAATACGTCAATCACTTCAACCCGAGCCTATTGTTATTAATCATATTAGTTTATAGTAAATTAGATTTTCTTTAAATCATATTATACTACATGATTTTTTGATATATTTACCTGGCATCGTTTTGCTATCGCTATCTGTGTGGCTTCCACTACAGCCGCCTGCGTGTGATGTTCGTGCTCTAACTGTGACACAGTCACCTTTCATTGATAAAACACATGTAATATTATTAAACGTTGTGTGATTTGGCGACCCAGATATCATAGTGATAAGGAATTGCAACGATTCACCTTGCTCTTAGAACTAGACCGTGTGACGTATACCCCATGATGGTACAGTAGCATACAACATTTTTGCTACATTAAAATTACCATTGCATATATTATCAGGCAACTTTTCAACGTTCAAACAATCAGTGGACTTCATCTTCACACAAGCCTATCTTGAAAACGGGTTTGGTTTAAAGGACACACCTTCTGATTGTAAGCTGAACATTGGGCTACACAACTGTGAAAACTAGTTTTCGGCTTAGAAAGTTACCTGGCAATTGCAAAGAAAGATGAGCAGAGAAATGTTATTACCAGGATGCGAATACCTTCACACAGGCTCAAGATAGAAACTGGTAGATATTATAAGATACGCAGATTGTAGTTTAAAGCGATGCTAATCACATCACAAACGTTGCATTGCACCGACAGAATATGGTTTATAGATTCCATATCATTCATATCCTGTCACATTCCCTGATTTGTATCGCAATTATCTGCTTTACAATATCGAGTAAATGTTGAACAGTGATCGCCACCATTTTGTCTCCTCAAGCTATATTGCGTGATGTCATGTAAGCGCCAATGCACTACATTCTTTATTATGCAATACTCATTCCATGGCAGCAACAACTTCCAGTGAAATTGGTTTCGAAATATTCAACAGCTTGAAATAAAGACTATTATTATTATTATTATTATTATTATTATTATTATTATTATTATTATTATTATTATTATTATTATTATTATTATTAGTACCTGTAAGATTGCTTTTATCCTACATTGCCAAACTATAGCTGGCACCTCTATGACTGAGCGTATATACCGAGGCAAACACACTAGGGTTTTTCTGATTGGTTAAAAAGTAAATCATGACAGCCATCATATGGTGTAGAAATATACCAATATTTAACCACTAAAGCCTGAATTTCTTTCCTTAGCGACATAATAAAAAGCGTGAAATTGCCTGGATAGTTTATGACCGGCGTGTCAGATCACCTGAATAGCTATCAAGAGATGGGATTAGTTATCCTTTAGATGAAGATGAAATTCATTTTCCTATATCTATATATCTAATGCTTAAAACGATGATAGAAATGAACTCTTTAGTATTATTAAAAAAATAAATAAGCACTGTAAAGATCTAACAAAAGAAGATACATTATTTTGGTTAATTAATTGTGAAAAATCTGAAATATTACAGCGCCTCGGCCAGTTTCTAAGTAAACATCTCAAATGACCATATATACGCTGACCTCATGCCATGAAACACACCATACACATCTGAATAGTTATGAATACACCTATATATTATTTTGGTGCTCCAATTCACCTTTCCAGAGTATCCATCCATCATCTGACGACACATGACGTCATAATCAGATAAGTGGTGCATAGGATAACGTCATATTCATTACGTGATAAATCATTCTAGTTGGCCTGTCTTGAACTCTTAATAGTCCGACACGTCGTACGAATTGTATGTCTCTACTGTTTAATAAACATGATGTTGAATATTTTGAAACTAATTGCCATAGGCAGCCGCGGCGTCTATTCAAAACATATTCAATAGCTTTTCTGGAAATTGAGAGGTCAGAGATCGATCGATTCCAACATGAGCAAGGTGTGGGCGGAGCTTAGCTAGAGATGGGGTGGGCACAGATAAAAATGCAAAGGTCCATACGTGACTTAATCTTAGCCCTGCTACCAATGAAAACATTTGTCTCAATTCCAGAGTAACCATGCAGAGAAGATAAGCTACTTCCTCTTTATATTATATATAGATGGGGGTCCGTCCCTTGGAATATATAGGAAATCCACAAATATTCTAGGAAAATGTGAGCTTCTGTCTACTGTGAACAGGTATTTATATCATTTAACACTAACTAAAATTATTAACACTATGTGTCAGAAAGAATGGATGTGCAAGATCGAGAATCGGTAAAGACTATATTTTGTGATAATTCGTTGTTACTTCATTTTGTATTTGAATGTTAGAAATCATATTCAAAATAAAAAATATGTGTTGTAAACAGCAATCTTGTAGGCACGCGCGAAACGACGTCACGCTGCGCTGATTTCTTTACCACACCGACAAGTAAAGTCGCTATTGATTCACGGCCATTACGGGCATTACGGCACTCCGACTCATCAGTGTTTGCGTTGGAGGCCGATGAACTGTGCGGTGTAGTGGGGGAAACGAATGAATGAATGGATGGATGGATGGCTGGATGAATGGAAGGATTGATGGGTGGGATAGGAAGTGATGTGATGTGATGTGATGGAATGGAATGAGATGGGATGGGATGGGATGGGATGGGATGGGATGGGTTTGATGGAATGGGATGGGATGGAATGGGATGGGATGGGATGGGATGGGATGGGATGGGATGGGATGGAATGGGATGGGATGGGATGGGATGGGATGGGATGGGGTGTGTGGATGGATGGGTGGGCGGGCTGGCAAATCGACAGACGGACGAACGAATGAACGAACGTTGGCTGGATGGATGGAAGGAAAGATAGGCAGACGAATGTTATGCTGACATAATGTCATAGTTTAGACATTAGGAATTTGCTGAAAAAAACAATACCGTGTATCAATGAGTTTGGACCTGTTGAAAATAAATGTCCAATTTTGTAATTTTGCCCGTCTATATCGGACACATTATAGAGCATCAAGGACCGTTGACATTCAAAATAGCCCGTGGTCAGAAGATCGCGTGATCTTATGACCACCTTTCTTAAAGAGCCACCACCGTGTATCCCTGTGAAATGGGCTACAGCTTCGAAGCTGGCTAATTGAAAATATTTGGACTGTTGGTTATTCAAACCATAAAGACACGGTCACATCTGCTATATGATCGTGTATGGTTTATGAATGGTATATTATATGATTAAGTCTGTTTTTTGCTAATGTTGGTTTTATATGTTATTTTCCTTAACCGTAAACTGCGCTGTGTTGATTAGCCGTAATGGCATAAAAAGCAAGAACGTATATCTGTATAACCACACCATTCTTTCCTTAGATATTGATTCCAAGAAGATGCGGCAGCATTGTTCCAATGAAACTTCTCGACCGCTATGACGTCATGGGTTTTCATTGTAGCAATGGTATTTTGACGTGATAGCGGTTAAGAGGATTCATTGAAACAATGTCGACACAGGATTTCTGTTCCGAAAATCCATATCTAAGGTAAAATTGGTGTGATTATACAATTAACTATACAAGTTGATCAGTGAGCTCGATACATTTCCCAGGATATGTCACACAAGACAATATATAGTTAAAATAATGGTAAATCGTTGCAGGAATATTGTTTTACGTATGAAGTCATTACACGGCAAGTCGTTACCAATAAAACGTCTGAGTTGCCAAATCCCACAAGGTGTACTACTTGCAATCGTAAATGATGCTGCTACCGCAACAAGCAGGAGGGCTATGGTAATACCCGTCTTCATGCTGAAACACAGAAAATAAAGACAGCCACCAGTAGTAGTAGCAGTAGTAGTAGTAGTAGTAGTAGTAGTAGTAGTAGTAGTAGTAGTAGTAGTAGTAGTAGTAGTAGTAGTAGCAGCAGCAGCAGCAGCAGCAGCAGTAGTAGTAGTCATTGAAAGCTGCGCTGAATTTGGCTCTGCTAATTCTGACGAATATTTTCGTCACCACTGCTCATTTTCACTTTATTTTTGTTTTGTTTGCTACATAAGCGTATTTAGTTGATTTGGGTATTTTCTGTTTGTGTGTATTTCATTGATGTTTGTCATATTCTGCGGCTGAATTTTCGAAAACAAGAGTCGCCGAGTAAGCTGTCATTGCCTTGCATTGGCAGGTCTCGTTTTGTTTTGTACATAAGTTTAGTTGAGATCTTGGCCGCCGTATCTACGTTATTACCAAGAACATTTAAACTCGGCGGGCTTGGTCTTCTATTCAGACGTCTCGCTTACTTGGTTAGCTAGCGCGCGGCGTACATGCATTTATATTCACTAGAGCAGACAGGTGTATATTTCAATCTAGGTCAATGTGAACGCTTGCGTCAAGCATGTCAAGCCGTTATAAGCAGCTACTAAGCCTTCGGCTTACCACTACTGGTTTAAATGTTGGCGCTATTGATGTTTACCATGGCATAAAAGACACTGTGGGCGCTGGACCAAATGTATTAAAGGGACTAATTAATATTAGCAGAAATGTATGGCATTTAACCGTCAGTTCACAGGGAATTAAAGAAAGGTTTTTGGAAGAGGGCCTGATTGTCAATGGACAAGTATGTAAAATCGAAGAGGTTGATTCGGATAAACCGATTGTGAAAGTAAAGGCGCCTCTCGAAATTCCGAATGAACGCATTACAGCGGAAATGGGAAAATATGGGCAAGTTGTGAAAATTGAAAGAGAGACATACGCCTCCGATAGGACGCTTGAAAATGGTATAAGACGAGTGTGGGTGGAGAAGATAGATAAACCAATTCCAGGCAAATTGTCTATTGATGGGGGCTTTTTCCTCCCTGTGTGGTATAGAGGCCAGGTTAAAGAATGCCGTATCTGCTCTAGTACCGACCACCTAGCTAATACCTCTCCTTATAGAAATAAGTGCCTATTGTGTGGATCATCTGATCATTTTAAATCTCGATGTGATAAGAGATCAACTATGAATGATGCTAGTAGGCTTAATGTGGGAGAAGCCAGGGCTAGCTATATGACGCAAATGGCTGCATCTCTCAATTCCAGTGAAGTGCCCACTAGTAACAATGCGCCGCACACCTATGCGCATGTTGTTAGTAGGGCTGCATGCCCCATTGATAGTAAGACTGTGGACTCCAATGTTAGTAAGATTGGGGGTTCCATTGTTACTAAGGTTGGGGATCCGGTTTTGGCAAAACATGTTGATGAGATTGAGGTTCTGGAGACAGGCATATCTGCTACCCCTCCAGCAACGGTTAATGAAATAACCCGGGAAAATGATGATGATGATGCTGTTGATGACTCACAAAGTTTAGTACTGGGACAAACAAAATTTGCATCTCAGTCAATGGAAGTTGATGTACCATGTGATTTGTCACCACTAGCTGAATCTGATTTGGTAATAAAAGATTCTACACAGGTGGATGGACATGCTAATAGTACTGGTGGTCTTAAAAGAGTGATAGAAGACCTGAGCTTTGAGGCCGAAGAAGGCGAAGATGAAGATTTTGACGATGCCATCTCTGTTGCAGTCTGATACCTCGACCCAAACACAGGAATCCCAGCAACCTGATGAAATGGTGTTGTATCGCTCTGAGAAAGGCGAGGTTTTGGTTCCATATATAACATGTGTAGGCGTTCGCAACAGGCACTTGCGCAGTGATTCTGATATTTCCCGGTATCAGCATCTGACCATTACTGATCTGACAAATTCAGAGTTTATTATGAAGATTGGCAAATGGGCCAAACGGGATAAGAATACTAAAAAGATAAAACCAAACTAGGCATTATGGGTATTATTTATAGATTTGTAATCATAATGATAATTTGCTCACTCAATTGCTGTGGTTTGAATGATGGATTTACGCAACGCATGTTGCTAGAGAAATTATCTGATTTAAAAGCTGATATCGTCATGCTTCAGGAAACTAAGTTCCATAATGTTAAAGTACTAGAAGACTTCAAACAACTCTCTAAGGGTGAAATATTTTATTCCAATGCCACTGATTTAAATACAGGAGTGGCGATCTTCTTTTTACCCAGGTGTTTGGGTTTATTAAATATCATTTCAACGGAAGCTGATAGTAATGGCAGATGGGTCGTGGTGACTGTTGAAATGTCTGGTTCAACACTAAATTTGATGTCTATTTATGCCCCTGCATCCCATTCTCAACGAGGTGCATTTTATTCAGCTCTTCGCCCAGTAATTCATGATAGATCAGAAAATATTATTATTGGTGGAGATTTTAATTGTGTTTTAAATCCAGAGAAGGATAGGCGTTCGCTATCAATATACTCTGATACGTCTCATCGGCGTTTACAGGAAATATGTGACAGTGAGCACCTTTTGGATAGTTATAGAGTTTTAAACCCTGAATGCTGTGAATATACAAGAGTAACAGCAAATGGTCAGACAGCCTCTCGGTTAGACAGGATTTATGTACAGAGAGAGCTAAAAGGGTTAATTTCGGATACTGGCATATATCCCGTACCGTTTTCTGATCATTGCCTAGTTTCCACTGTGTTAGATAATGCAGAATGGGTTACACGTGGTCCAGGTTTTTGGAAACCTAATATTTCCTTGCTGAATGATTTTGAGTACCATCGATGTATTGAAAGTTTCTGGCGTTTTAAGCTCCACAATATATCAGAATTTGAAAGCTTGATTTTTTGGTGGGAAGATGTTAAACTAGGGTTTGCGCAAAGTTTCAAGCAGCGATATTCACTTGACTGAGGTTTTGGAGGAGACCAGGTTAAAATTATCACAAATAGAAATGTACAGAGCAGAAGGTGCAAAAGTAAGATCAAGAGCCCAATTTTATTCTGAAGGTGAAAAGCCGACAACATATTTTTGTGGCCTAGAAAAGTCTAGAGGTGTGGAAAAGATGATTAGGGGCCTTGAAATAAATGGGCAAATTGTTAATTCAAATAAAGATCTACTAGGAACTGCTCAGACATTTTATGAAAATTTATATAAGTCTGATGAAATTGATGAAGAGTTGGCAGCTGAATTACTTGCTAATATTAAGGAAACATTGACTCCTCCGTCGGCTGATATTTGTGATGAATATTTAACCTTAGAAGACCTGACTAAATCGCTTAAAACAATGAAGAATGGGAAATCGCCAGGGGGAGATGGCCTGCCTGTTGAGTTTTACGTTACTTTCTGGCATCTCATTGGTCCGAAATTCTGTGAGATTGTTAAAGGAATTTTCATCAGGGAAAACTTCCTTTGACAATGTCTCAAGCACATGTACGTCTGCTATTTAAAAAGGGTGACCGGAGTGGCATACGGAATTATAGGCCAATTTCTCTCCTTGGAGTTGATTACAAGATTATTTCTAGAGCTCTTTCACTAAAACTAGGTCAGGTGCTGGGCGACGTTATTAATCCTGTTCAGACATGTTCAATACCTGGTAGATCAATATTAACCAACACTGTGCTTATTAGAGATCTGATTCAGTTAGTTGAAAAGGATAACATTCCAGGTGCCATTGTGGCATTAGATAATCAAAAGGCTTTCGATCGTTTGGAGTGGAAGTTTCTGTTGATGTCATTAAATCGATTCGGCTTTGGGCCCAATTTTATTAAATGGATCCGAATATTGTACAATGGCATTACTAGTAGATACCTTGTGAACAATTTTATAAGCCAGCCAGTTGTCTTAGAACGAGGGGTTCGACAAGGTTGCTCACTGTCAGCACCTTTATTTGTAATTTGTATGGAAACCTTGGGAGCGACAATAAGAGAAGATATAAATTATCATGGACTGTGTATTCGTGGTCTTATGACACCAGTGAAATTATCACAATATTTCGATGATACGACTATTTTTGTTGGCCAAAATAGTGATTTTAATCGTGTACATCTTACTTTGGAGAATTTCCAAAAAGCGTCAGGGCTCAAAATTAATAAAGAAAAATCAGTAGGTTTGTTTTTGGGTTCATGGAAAGATCGAAATGATCAGCCATTAGGCATCAATTGGTCCACTGACATAATACAGATCTTAGGCATTCATTTCAGTCGAACAAACCATGATTCCATTAATTGGACAAACTTGCTTTCTAAAATGAGCAAGAAAATTATTCAATGGAAACATCGACGTCTGACTATTTTTGGCCGGGCAATAGTGATCAATAATTTGATATTGTCACAACTTTGGTATATTGCTGCAGTTGTTAATATGCCCAAACATTTTGAAAGGGAAATTACCAAGATGATATTTGATTATTTGTGGGAGGGTAAAACACACCTTGTCTCACAACGTGTCTGTACTAATAATAAGCTTGATGGTGGGCTTTCCATTCCAGACCTCAGAATTAAATGCGTCTCGTTAAGGCTGAAATTATTTGATGATTTACTTCATTCAGATAGTCAGTGGGCAAATGTGTCTAGATGCCTTATAGAAAGGTGTATTGAGCCATTTTCAGCTAAATCCTTTTTCTGGTCTTCTAAACCTCCACCGAATTACACACGGATTCCATCGATATTTTTGGACATTAAAGCTGCTTTAGCTAAGTTTGTTCGCAAAGAAGATTCACCTCTTTGCTGGGAGCATGCCTCCAGCCAGTACCTATTGGGGAATGATCATATTCTATATGAAGGCAGAGTTTTATATTACATTTCTTTTGCTAAGCATGGTATTCAAAATTTGTGTGATATTGTAGATGTGAAAACTCGAAAATGGAAATCACTATATGACATATCACGAGTAACATCTTTACGCCCAATTGACGTGCAGCGTCTTCTAAAACGGTTACAGGAAGCAATTCCAATGGAATGGTTTCTTCTCCCTAATGGGTCTGTGAATGATGCTTGCTCCAAGTTAATCCTGGAAAGTACTGATGGACGTTTTTCATATACGTTAAGGAATAAGGGGTGGAATAATATTTTAATGCTGCAGAATATTACTATTCCAAAGGCTGTCACGGCATGGGAAAGGACTGAACATTCTCCCCTGAGTTGGGATGTGGTTTGGAAAAATATCCATTCACCACACATACCTATTCGAGCAAGGGATGTTGTCTGGCGATTGCTTCATAGAAAACTATGGGTGGGCCCCCTCCTCAAGAAAGTTGGCATAGCAAATAATGACCACTGTCTATTTTGTACAGACACTGAGGAAACCATTATCCATTTGTTTACAGAGTGTGTGCCCGTCTCCCAATTTTGGATGTACATTGAACAGATATTTAGGAAAATTGTTACAGTTGATATCAACATAATCCAAGATGCAATTCTATTTCATGAATTAGACGCTTATAATCTGACTAATAATGCAAAGAAGATCTTGTTATTTTGTTTGAGTGTGGCGGTCTGGGCAATTTGGAAGCATCGTTGTACAATAGATAGTGACTCATATACAGGGTTTAACTCCAGCAGTTTTGAAAAATTGAAGTGCGCTTTTCGTGCCTTGGTTTCGTATTGCCTTAAATGTGAATTTCATGATGCAGTGACTAAAAATAGACTTTTTGGTGTTCTGGTGATTTGGTTTCCATTGTCTCGACAAATTTGATTATTTACTATCCACTGTAATTGGCCTCTGGAGTGATTTATTAAATAATATACATGTATTTGTGCGCTTGGAGCTGTGATTTTGTTTCAAACTACTTTGTTTTGATGTTTTCTATATTTAAAAGCTAACTATATATTTTTAATTATTATTTTTAAAGCACGTGCAGCATTAGTGGTTTTAGAGTGTGCGTGCGTGTGCATGCATGTGCGCTGACTGTTACTATGTGAAACAGCAGCATTTACTTCACGCAGCAACAGCTCCAACACGCGCATGCACTCTAAAACTCTGCTAATCAGATTGAGATGAAAATTGCGAGTGTTTGATCTGAAAGGGTTAAACCGTGTCCCTAAATTTAGGTGGTCGTTTGAACAGGTAAACCCATTTTGTTTTTGGCAATGTTAATAAACAATCCAACATCTTTTAGTAATAATGTTTGTTCCGGGGTAATCTTAGAATCTGAATCCAAAGGTAAATTGCTTTCGACTAAAATAAATTTAACATTCAATGTACTGCTTCCTAATAATAGATTGGAAATACTGAGCATGTATACATATAATTGTGTTTTTATAGATTATCCTGCGGGGCGTTGATTATTGATCAATTTGTTTCCGATTGACTGTGTGTGATAAATACGTCCGATCGCTGTGTTTGTTTCACAGCCTATGCTCGCGTGAGCTTTTATAAGTTTAATGGAATGTTGTTGAGCTAGTTACTTGGAATTTTTAAAGGGACATATTTAGCTGTTTTGAATTTTTAAATTAATCGTTTGACTACCATATATTTATTGTTTATTTATACACATGACTGATATAATCATTTGTTCTCTTTGATTTATTCTATGATTAATGTTCTTTCAGTCAGTTTATTTTTGGGTATTATGGATTTCCACACGATCCATTGATCGTGTTACCAAAAAAAAAGAAGAAAAAAAAAAGTATTTGTAGTAGTAGTAGTAGTAGTAGTAGTAGTAGTAGTTGTAGTAGTAGTCTACTTGTAGTAGTAGTAGTAGTAGTAGTAGTAGTAGTAGTAGTAGTAGTAGTAGTAGTAGTAGTAGTAGTAGTAGTAGTAGTCGAAGTGAACGCACGCGTTTATTTAGCTCTACAATTGCTGCCCAAATTTACTAGTTTCTAGCGCGATTTTGTAGATAAATTTTATACATATATTTCGTATTAGTATTTCCTTTCAAACTAAATGTTTAATTTGTAAATACTTGTCTTGATTGGAGCGGATTTTCTAAAGGCACTCCTCTTAGCTGGCGGTTTCCGCCATTTAATAGGGCTCCTCTTACTGTGTCCAATGCAATACATTTCTCCCCGCGCCAGTATGCTCTTTCTATAGTTCGTTGGCTAGCACATTATATTTGGCAAGATCGCTAGAGTGAGTAGATTTAATTCCTTTGTCATTTGTAAGCGCAAGCATAGTACTTTAATTAAATAAAACTTTATAATCAGTTGGCTGTCCCCGGTCAACTCGAACAGACTACCAAATATATGACTGTACTATCTATTCATATATATGTCAGTATACTTTAATCAGTTAGGTGTTAGTGAACCACTTAATAAGTGGTTCAAACTAACAAATATACGACTGTACTCCCTATTCATATATTTGTTTGTGGATGTCAGTGTTTAGCTCTTTCCCTGACGTCTTGGTATTACTTATTTGTATTATCGTCATTATATATCGTAGTGGTATGGGTTTCCTCTTTTTAAAAAAGCACCATGGCAACCTTCTATAAGCGTACCCTAAGCCTTAAAATAACAACAAAGGGGTGGGGTGTCACGGCTATTGACGTGTATCATGGGTTAAAGGACGTCGTTGGCGCGGGACCTGATGTTTTCTTATAAATGTTACTAAAACTGTATGGAATGTGACCGTGGCGAATGAAACTATTAAGGAGAAGCTGCTAGAAGAGGTCCTTATTGTGAAAGGTCAAGTGTGTAATGTAGAAGAAATCGAGTCGGGTAGGTTGTTAGTTAAAATGAAAGTTACATTGGAGATTCCAGATGAACGAATCATGAATGAACTGAAAAAGTATGGTAAAATACAGAAGATTGAAAGGGAAACATATCCGTTTGACAGACGTTTGGAGAATGGTGTAAGGTGCATCTGGTTTGATAAAGTTGATAGCCATTTACCAAACAGATTGACGCTTGATGGCAGCTTTGTTCTGCCCTTATGGTATAGAGGGCAGATAAAAGAATGCCGAATCTGCCTTAGTACTGACCATCTTGTAGCAGATTGCTCAAATAGAAATAAATGTTTGCTCTGTGGTTTAACTGGCCATTTCAAATGGCGCTGTCCAAACAACAAAAACAACCCCGCAGTAGCAGTATGCAATCCTACATTAAATGATGCACCTAGACAAATGCTTCTGATGACATCGCTGCAGAAGCTACCGTCGAGGTTCATGCCATTATAAAGGTGACAGAAAAGGCAGCAAATCCTATTGAAGTAACCGCAGATGATGAGATAGAAATATTAGAGGAGGGAATAACTTTAACCCCAGAAATTAATCAAAATGTGGTGGGGCCCATTATGGATGTAAATGAAACACAGACGAATGATGATAGTAACAGAGACGTAGATCATTGCTCTTTAGAAGATGACTTAATATTAGGAAAGAGCAAATTTAGGTCACAGAAAACCGAAAGCTCTGTCGATTTCCCACTACGCCCGATTGATCTAAGTCAGCTTGAAGCTATGGGGAATGGTGCTGCTGCCAAATGTAAGTCAAGTGGGAGTAAGAAGCCAGAAAGAAGACAATAGCTCAGAATCTAAGATTGAGGAAAATGATATGGATGATGACACAATGTCAATTGCAGAATCAGATGTGTCAATGCAAACACAGAGTTCACAGATGAAAGATGAAATGGTGATGTACCGATCAGAAGGTGGTGTAGTGTTAGTGCCCTATGTAACGGCGAGAGGCGTTAAATATCGTCCACTGCGCCATGATTCTGATATTTCCAAATATGAATATTTGTCTTTGGTAGAACTAGGAAACATTGAATTCGCAGGAAAATTAGGTAAATGGTCTAAGAAACGAGCTAAAAAACCAAACCAAGTTAATCTAATGATGGCGGTTGTAAACATCATCTTACTAATTATGATTATCTGCACCATAAATTTCAGAGGACTAGACACCGAAGTCAAGCAGCGCCACTTGCTTGAAGAATTAGCAAATGAGAGTGTTGATATTGCTTTTCTACAGGAGACCAAAATTCAAAAACATGATTTGTATGAATCTCTCAAAAATATTTCAAAAAGGCAGATTTTCTATTCTTTATCAGAAGACAATAGTGCGGGAGTGGCCATTCTTATCCTGCCCCACTGTCTCATCTATGTTGACGTTATATCATCGTCATCAGATATAAATGGTAGATGGATTTGTATATCAATTGATGTACTAAACACAAGTTTAAATGTGATGTGTCTTTATGCGCCAACCTCTTATCAATTGCGTAATGAATTTCTAAATGATGTTTCCACAATAATTCAAGACAGAACGCCTGAAAACCTAATTGTGTGCGGTGACTTTAATTGCATCTTAGATGAAGCTAAAGACAGAAAGGCTAGGTCTAATTTTAATGACACATCTCATAATATTTTGAAACACATCTGTGAATATAAAAGCTTGTTAGACAGTTTTCGGATTGAAAATCCAGAGGGCAGGGACTTTACTTGGTTTTTAACCCATGGAAAGAAAGCATCCAGACTGGACAGGATCTATGTAGAATGCGCATTGAAAGGTTACATGTGTAAAACTAACATGAAGCCAGTAACTTTCTCTGATCACAATATGTTTTCCATCACATTAGACATTGCTGACTGGATCAAACGAGGAGACGGATTTTGGAAACTTAACGTAGCGCTGTTACGAGATAGTTGCTATCGCAAATGTGTAGAAAGTTGTTGGAGGCATTGGGATGAAAAGAGAAGTTTGTATGAATGTATGGCAGTACTCCATCAGGAAAGCACGAGAAATGCGAAAGCGTAAAAAGGCGCTTCAGAGGTCGGTGTGTAAAATTAATAAGAAAATTAATGATGGAGAATATAATTATCACGAACTATTAGTTAAATTAAAAGGTAGACTAAATGAAATAGAGCAATATCAGTTTGATGGGGGCAAAATACGGTCAAGAGCACAAATACACACCGAGGGTGAAAAGCCTACACGTTACTTTTGTAACTTGGAAAAAGCAAGAAGTATAGAGAAATTAATGTGCTCACTGAAGACTAATGATGGTGTATCAGTGTCCTAAAATACAGAGATGATGGAAACAGTATCCAAATTTTAGAAAATTATTGTATACATCTGAGGGAAGTGATGACGCTGCAACTAGAAATATTTTAGCAATATAACGCAAAGACTTCCATATTCATGTCGCGAAATTTGTGACCAATCACTAACAATTGATAATTTGACAAAATCCCTTAAAGGTATGACGTTAGAAAAGTCTCCTGGTTGCGACGGACTTCCAGTCGAATTTTATCAAGCATTCTGGCAAATATTTGGTCCAGTATTAGAAGAAATAGCAGCTAGCATTTTTAAGCAAGGGCATCTCCCTCCATCGATGGCCCAAGTATATGTTCGGCTTATATACAAGAGGGGTGACGGAAATAAATTAGAGAATTATAGACCAATCTCTCTACTCTGTGTAGACTATAAGATTATTACTCGGGCACTAACATAAAAACTTGGCGCAGTCCTAGGCGAAGTAATTGATGATGATCAAACGTGCTCTGTACCAGGAAGAACACTATTAAACAACACATTGCTTATACGAGACCTTATTCAATTAGTTGAACAGGATTGCATCCCAGCAGCAATAATAGCACTTGATAACGAAAAGGCGTTTGACAGACTTGAATGGGATTTCTTGGATAAGTCTTGAGACCATATTGGCTTTGGTTCCAGATTTATTAAATGGGTCAATATTTTATATACTGATATAGCAAGTTGCTATTTAGTAAATAATCATCTATCTGAACCTGTAGTGTTGGAACGAGGTATCAGACTGGGTTGCTCATTGTGTCCGCTTCAATTCGTCATAGCCATGGAATCGTTGGGGCCACATTGAGGCAACGTAATGATTTTCAGGGAATGTGTATACGTGGCTTAGAAAGGACACCAAAGGTGTCTCAATAAGCAGATGATACGACTGTGTTTGCAGGTACAAATTCAGATTTTAGAATTTTAAATGGAGTATTATCAGATTTTCAAAAGGCATCAAGGTTTAAGGTCAATAGAGATAAATCTAAGGGATTATTTTTGGGTGCTTGGAAGGACAAAACTGACAATGTTATGGATATTAACTGGTCAGATGATGTCATAAAGATTTTGGGTATTTACTTTAGTAGAGAAAAAGGCTATCCAAGCTAAAGTGTACATTAGTAAATTGGAAACGACGTCGCCTAACTGTATTTGGCAGGACATTTGTCCTTAATAATTTAATTTTATCTGGACTGTGGTATACCGCTTCTGTAGTTTATATGTCCAAATCAGTAGAGTCAAAGATCAACACGTTACTTTTGTCCTTCTTATGGGAGGACAAAGCGCATTTAGTATCGCAGTCACACCTCACCAATGAAAAGCATGATGGAGGCCTGGATTTGGTTAATGTTTTAGCAAAGTGTGCGTCTTTAAAACTGAAATTCTTGAATAAGTTACTAACTTCGAACTCATCTTGGTCAAGTGTTGTAAGGACACTTCTACAAAGGTACGCAGATCCATTTCCAGTAGAATGTTTATTTTTGTGCAATAAACTGCCACCTAACCATCAGAAGATACCAACCGTACATAAAGAACAGCTCGAAGCTTTACAAATATTTACACGATCAATGCCACAACCCAGTTGTTGGGAAGATGCCTTAGAGCAACGTCTTTGGTACAACGAGTTGATTCGTTATAATGATGCTGTATTATATTTTCCCTCTATGGCCAAAAATGGCATTCAATATTTACGTGATTTAGTAAATCCAAAATCTCGCAAATGGATTGCTATGCAGGATGTAGCAAGAGCAACATCAATGAGGCATATTGATGGCCAACACTTATTTCTTAGAATAAAGAATGCAATACCCGGTGAATGGTTCAAATTGCCAAAGGCATGTGGCAACAGAGATATGTTGCAACCAACATTAGTATTTAAGTCAGAGCATATAAAATACAACATGGCATCTAGAGACTGGTATGGAATGCTAATACAAAGTCGGCGACAGTCTCCTATTGCAGTTAGGCATTGGAACAATTTAGGATGCACGCCAAAGAACGGGGAAAATGCGTCTAAAACAATACACCTACCTTGTCTACCAGCAAACGTACGGGACCTGGCATGGCGATTACTCAATCGAAGGCTATGGGTCGGTCATCTGACTTATATGTGCAAAATAACAAGTACAGACCGATGCTTCTTTTGGGTATATATTAATATGCTCCTTGCTAAATTTGGAATCAAACATGTGAAATTAATGGCTGAAACAATTATGATCAAAGATTGCTCAACTATCGGACGAATCATTGATAGCAAGGAGAAAGAATTGTTAGTAACCCTGTTATCTGTAGGAGTGTGGGCCATTTGGAAGCATCGGTGTTCAGAGGCCAGAGATAAAACAAGAAACAACCACCAAAGAGCCATACAACCTATATTTCGATCATTGTTGATAAACTGCATTCATTGTGAATTTTACAGGCTAGTGGAACATGGAAAAGAAAGTAGATTTAAAGATGCATGGTGCAAAACTGGCCTAGTATCAATTGAACACGGATATCTAAAACTAGCAGAAGCAGAACTTGTATAAGCTAGCACACTCGCTGCTTGTTGTATATTGATATATGGTATTTTATTTTATTTAATTGACTTTATTTTAAAATTTTAATGTCTTAGGAGATGATAATTTTGACGAATAACCTAACCTTGGTAATCGGTATATTTAAATATCAAATGAGCATCGCGTCAATATTCTGGAGGCGATCCAACTTTCGAGTTCATTAGGTTAACAGAGTATGACATCTTACATATATACAATTAGCATCCTGTTGTAAATGTTTACTGTAGGTGTATTTGTTCCAGGGTAATTTGCAAAGACTTACAATGAAGTAAATTTAGAATGTGAACCCAAAGCGCAAGCTATGTAGTCATGGTTTGTATACCTTTGCTGTGTGCATTATACGACATAAAGGCTACTACGCCCGCTCGGTATTTAAGACTCAGCTAACTGGCATCAATGAGTGACATTTTGTTACTTATTGACGAGTCACCTCGCCACTTGTTGGCGAGCTGCACTCGCCATTTGGGCATACTACTATGCGGTGTGCTACGTTAAACTACATATGATCTACTGAGCCTGCCCGTCATGAATCGGCTCAATGGCGTCAATGAGTAGCAGTAACTTACTGCCAATTAGTGATGAGTCGCTTTACAACTTGTTGGGTAACTATGCTCGCCATTTGGGCCTACTACTACACGGTGTGCAAATAGTAATGGCTTTGTTGAATTATAGTATGTTATCAGCTCTTTATTAAGTTTTTTTCTATGAAGTTATGCCATGGGTGTGGTATATGGTAATAGAGTATCTTAGCTTCCCTGTTTTGATATGTTACGTTTGTATTGTTATTCATATACTATTAATAAAGCCTGATATTTCACCCGATTTTTTATGGGGGTTTGCAAGTCTCTTTTAAAGGAGTGCCTCCGTGAAGTGTGTCCGACTGCGTCAGCGTCGGATTTTCAAAAAAAAGTAGTAGTAGTAGTAGTAGTAGTAGTAGCAGCGGCGGCGGCGGCGGCGGCGGCGGCGGCGGCGGCGGTGGTGGTGGTGGTGGTGGTACCTGTAAATTCTTCTGGAAATTGATAGTCAGGGAGTTCAGAGATCGATCGATCCCAACACGAGCGATGTGTGGGTGAAGCTTAGCTAGTGAAGGGCGGGGCATAGCTAAAACTGGAAAGGTCCATTGAGCGAGATCTCGTCATTTCATATACGCTATTCACTGCAATGTTTCCGGACAGGCCTGATATTTAAAAGCACGCCATCTCCCATTTGCTAAGGGAATGTATTTCTAGCTATGATACTCCATACTTTCTAAGCTCCGCCCACTTGTTACAGTTGTTGGAATTGATTTAAAATTCTTAAACCTGAAATCTCAGCATCTAAATTTTAAAGTAACTAATAAAGGTACGTTGTTGAATATTGTGAAACTAACTAATGAACGAACTGTATCGTTAACTTGAAATTGAGATTCTTGTAACTTAGGGTTCAAAGTGTTAAAATCTAATCAAGTGCACGCACAAAAGGGGCAGAGCATAGATAGAGATGGATGGATCTTATCTAGAAATGGATTCCTCTATTTTAATGTGACGCAGTATGTAGGACATGCTCATAAAATGCAGTTTACTGGGCCGATGCTGGGCCGACACCGTGCAGTATCGGCCCAGTAAGGTGTGTTATCGGGGTATATATGATCAGTTACACAAATGCATGAATCAAGTTCTGGCTAAGCTCCACCCATCTTTAGCTAAGCTCCACCCACACTCCGTCCGTGTTGGGATCAATCGATACCTAATCGTCCTGACTATCAATTTCCAGAAAACTATACAGGTAAGCTGTTGAATATTTTGTAACTAATTAGACTGGGCGCTGTTGCTGCCTAGAGCAGCAACAGTGTCCAGTAAAATTAGTTTCAACATATTAAACATGTTTCTTAAATAGTAAAGCCATACAATTTGCACAACAACGCTTAGACCGTCATCAATTAAGCGTTCGTGACGAATTTAGCTATGTCATTCATGACATAATTGATTATGACTTCGGCCTACACTTCACGTAGTTGATTATATCGTCATATGAGTGACTGAGAAACTCTGAAACCTCCTTTAGATGGTCTCCATGGTACAGGCAGCTAGGTTGTAGTCCATACCGTTCAGTGTGCCAGTGGGCATTTTAGTCCAAAATTCCGTAAACGTGTTGGCAATGTTTACTTATAATGTATCTCTTCTCTGGAACTTCTAACCTTCTATATTTATGCCCTCGGCGTCTTTCGACGAAAGGGGGCCTTATGTCGTGGGTCTGTCTGTTTGTCTGTCTGTCTGTGCGGAAATTGAATGTAACGCAACTGTTCTGAAACCATTAGATGAGATTACACCAAATTTGATATGTGAGTTGCTGAGTGCAATAACACATTTCCATTTATCTCCACCACAGCGGTGCCTGGAGGGCTGGGGTGTAGGTGTGAGCAAATTGGCAAAATGATGAACATGTGGATTTGCGATGACGCTCAATCGACTGTCCAGTATAGTTTCATTATTTCTTACTTCTTGAGTCTCGGGATCGCGCACTCGTGTCGGAGTTCTGGGTGTATATATGATAACTAGAATGTAGGTCATTCACGATGTTCGGGTGTGCCGCCAATATCAATACTGACTATAAATGGGGAGTTTGCATATGGACGTCAGCAAGACATCTATAACATTGTTAAATATTTATATAGGTCTGGAGCATATATACTGTCAATAAAGTGGATAGTTGAGGAAGAGCGTACGCGTAGAGAGCAAGGTTTAATGCGAGTATGGGTGTTTCTCCTTTCTTCTTCTTCTTCTGCTCCTACTTCTTCTTCGTCTTCTTCTTCTTCTTCTTCTTCTTCTTCTTCTGCTTCTGAAATCTGTTCACAGGTTCTGCAGGAGAGATCTTCTTCAACCCTAGTTGGAAATTTGGCCGTGGGTCCCAAAGACTTATCCAATTTTGAGGCAAAAGGCTCAAATGAAACGGCAACAGTTTTCAGCGACATTCTTTCCAACTTTATAACTCGGGTTTTACTTGAGCGATCTTCTCCAAATTGGCTGGGTGTTTATCGTTGGGTCCCGGCGATGTATGACCGTTTGTGGTCAAAAGCTAAAACGCAGCAGGAAGAGCTTTCAGTAACATTGTTTAAAAGAAATAAACACTCTTGACATAGTTGGAAAATATATTAAGGACACTGTTATTGGGCAAGGTGGATAGTTTCTGGATCGAATAACCCACTGATATAGGGTGCCAGTGGGAAAATATGTTAAATAAACAGCAAAACCATCCTTTTTGTCCCCTCTGAGAACATACGTGGCAAAGTGAATGCATGGTTCAAGTGTGTCGCCAATATCAATATTAAGACTATGAAACGGGAGTAGGGTAGCCTATGTGAACGTCAGCAACACGTCTATAATCATGTGAAATATCTATATAAACGTGGGCATATATACTGTCAATACCGTGGATAGTTGAATAATGACATACCGAACATACTAGTCGTACAGTAGAGCGCAGAAATAATCTAATCTGTTTCCAAAACGAAATAACACGTACTGGTGAATATTTTGAACATAATTTGATTAGAACACATTGCTGCTTAACCCGTCTTGTGTCACCCGCGCCTCAAAGTGCTCAAAATTTAAATTATATCGATTAACCCTTTAATGGCAAAGATTTTTCAAGAAAATAAAAAAGTTACAATAAAATTTACAAAAATAACTTTCTGTTGTCGTACAAATAGATAATTACTCAAGACCACTACAGGTGTCGTTTTTTTGGCCGGCTTGACAATGAAAATGGGGTGGGGGGGAGTTTGCATATGAACGTCAGCAGCACATCCATAAAATTGTTAAATATTTATATAGGTCAAGGAAAATGGCCACGGAAAACGGTCAAGAAAATATTTTTTTCTTAACTAGTGTCTATCTGTCTGCTGAGAGAAGACTATTTTTGAAAATGTACCACTGGAGTGACTGGCTCGGTTAACGAGCCAGCCATTCCAGTGGTAAATTTTCAAAAATCATATTCTCTTGGATGGAAAAACGGACATTCTTCAAGACCACTATATAGTCCGTTTTGGCGGTCTTGACCATTACAGAGTTAAGTTAACACAAGAGGGGTTAAGGCAGAATATGAAAGTCTTCCGATGCAATTATGTTCAAAATATTCATCAAAACTTTCTTACATCGGCATGTTCAAAATTGTACTAACTAACATGTTTCTGGAGTTTATTTTTTGTTCTGGAAACGTGTTAAGTTATTTGTGAGGTGTACTGTATACAAAACATATTACTTTTCAAGATAAACATGTGCGATCACGAAGACGCTCATAGGTTTGAGGAGCGGTTACTGGAGTGGGCGAGTCGGACAAAGAAGCAGGCAGCGCTTAATTATTGAATACTGGTGTCAATGCGTACAATCATTCCTTTTATATATATACACGCACGCACCGTGACGCACGTGCCTATACACGCGTGCACTCACGCACGGACACACGTATAAACACACTGCGAAGAAACAAACGAACAGACAAACAACTATGGCTATTGTTCGATATGTGGCAGCATGCACATAACCTCAGAATCAATGGGAGCCTAACTATAGTTGCGGCGAATGAGATGTTGTGTAGTTCGGATCGACCGGTCAGGTGCCGGCCGTACCAGCTAAGCTGGGTACGCACCGCCCGTCCTGGATTCGTTCCCCGAAGACGCCCCCCCCCCCCCCCCCTGGTAGAGCTATAAGCGTATGAGCCTATGGGATAGATTGTTTTGACAGAGCGCGTATTTCACGACCAAGATAGGATGGCGCTTTAGTGTACCGAGTAGGTACTATGTAATCTTTTATAATTACTTGTTCCCGCCGACTCTGGCATGAATCAAGACCAGAATTCGACGGGCTTTCCGAATCTGTAAACCATTTCAAAATCGGTTAAGAAATGGCTGAGTTATCCACGGAAAAGCCATTTGATTATCTTCAAAATATTGCCGTGACGTCGTAACCACGTGTACACAGAAATTCTAGAATGTTCTAGAACATTCGATTGCGTCATTATTAGCTACGCGCTGATTGGCTATTGCTCGCCCGATGATTGGTTGAAGCATGCGCCTATGACGTCGCGAGTAGTATAAAAGGAGATGAAAGCCAGAACTCGAGAGCATCCTCGGCCAGGGGCCGAACAGTTTGGACTGTGCGCAGTCACTATCAGGAGACAGGCATTAAGCATATTACTTCTGTCTCAGGAAGTTTCTCTCCGGTAGCCAACAGCAGCAACCCAACTCACCGCACCTAAAGCAATTTAGGATCTCCCGACAATCGGGAGCATTTTTGGAACTTTTGAATATTGTTCACGACTAAATCAAGAACTAACTCGGAACACAAACTTGTGGTGAGGCCTTTCCCGGCCTAAATATGTGAGTCTACAGATGTAGAGGCAGCAATGTTCTTTGGTGGATGACTCACCGGATCTGCCGGCCACGCCAAAAAGTGGTTATTCTACGTTCCCAGCACTGATGTCGTGCAGGTTTATTTAAACTTTTTGACCGCAGCAAGTAAACTTTGCCCGGTATGTCTTTAGAGCAAATTGACGTACCCCGCACTGTAAGCTTAGCTATGTATCTTCATCCGTATTCAACAACCCCCGCTTATGAACGGGTTGTTCTTAACTTCCATCCATACCATTAGTGTACGGGAACTTTCTTCCTAGCAGTACTGTTATTGTATCACTTACTGACTGCTCGTTAGACATTCTTATATTGTGATTACCATCCTGAGTTCGATCCGCTCCCGTCCTGGACTGCATACGGGAATCCTGTTTGCGGGAACCGACATGCGGGGACTTACCAGCTTCCAGAGAACGCGTCAACTCATGTCACACCAAGGATGACGTATCAATTTCAGTAACACGATAGCCCGTCATTAAGAATGGCTACCGACTATTCAAGTAACTATACTTAGCATCTTAATTATTCCATTAGTTACATTTGTAGGTATTATACTTTATTTGTGTAAACGGTCCCGATGACTAAAAGGGTGACTAGTCATGATTTCTTTATTTGTTTATAGTTATTCTTATTTTACTGCAAGGTGTTTTTTTACTAACCGCACCGTAGTAGGTCTGCCAGCCTGTACTTCATATATTATTCTTATAATCATTTCACAGTGTATTATTTGTACCGGTTAGTCTTATATATGGCGAGTAGCCATTCGTTCATATGTTTTGTTTATTTGTAGAAAATGTAGGACTGCAGTGCACGTAGGAAACACCATACAGCGACATTTATATATGCATCACGTTTTCCCGCCACCAACAATTTTTCACTGAGGTCGCTGTCTGCGCTATAACTCTGTGTAGCCCGGCATGCTACCGACTAAAAAGCCTTTCTATTCAGCTCGATAGGAGAGGTTTAATATGATTAGAGACAATTTCTTCGTCAAGAGACACATAGTGTACGCCTCTTTCCCGGCAGTTGCAATAATCTAGCCCCGCACTCCGACAAGGTTGTGTAAAATTAGCCAACATCCCTATTGGGCCCCATATTTATAAGTTATTGTCTCTCTTCATGTTCCACTAAGCCTTATGGATTCTTAATTGTTTGGATGTCTCTATCCGCACCATGGACTGATCCGAACCTGGGAAACGATTGGGGTTTCCGAGCTGTGATGGTCAGGGCATGGTGTCACATACATTTCCCGTGTATCTTCGGATACCTAGTAGTTAGTTATACTTGCCAATGTAAGAAGCACTGCGAAAATATATTATAATTATTAATTTCTTTTTCACCTTCTAAGAAAGTCTCCCCCCCCCCCCCCGCACCGCAGTGCATAAATGGGCAACTTGCGTTTAAACCTAACATCAGGTTAAAATGGTTAGCTCAATAGGACCTGGTGGCGGGCGAGATACGCATCCCCACCAAATTCTGTAAGAATGTCTGGGCAAGATGTTAGGATCTGCCACGCCCTCACGGGAAGGACATTCATGGTGGGTATTCGTCTCTTGTATCCCCACCATAACAATAGATCAGTTGCCTAAACTTGCTTTTGTGAAAAGTAACCATTGTCCTGTGACGTTTTATGTGGTTATGGAGCAGGATGTCCGGATTCTCACCGAGCTTTGAGGTCTTGTGAAATAACATGTATGCACGCTGTCTTCAGTATTGATGTCTTAGGACATCCGTTCTCATTGACATCCGTATCTAAATCTAGGTAGGCGCCCGCCATTTACGACCTAAAACAGTTCTTGTCTCTAAAAACTAAATGTTAGGCTAGGCATAGAAGAAGGCCCGCATAAATAAAAGCGACAACTACTAATTCAGCATACTTGAAACTACATAAGACGGTGGCGTGGGAATCCCCTGGGAATCACTCGTCCCATCTTCACGTAAATCAGCACGCAGCATTATAGTCATAATATCACTAGGTATGGTCTATTCTTTATAGCATTTTGGTTGAATATTAGAGTGGGCCCTTTCTGGCCAATACTCTTCTTCCGCTTTAAGCAGTGGCGGCATTTTCCTGTGACGGAGGCCCGCGCGAGGCACTTGCCTCTCGCAAGGATTCAGTGATGACGGCCCGTGCGAGGCTACTACTTCTCACCCAAACTAGCACCAGGAGTAGTGCCCGCATGGGGCATATAGCTTTTCGACACTATAAAAGTTGATTTTCTTTCCTTTCAGCTTAGAGGTATAATAGCTTATATTAAGTTAATTAGTGATCTCGTGTACGGGAGCCTCCCTTGCGGGGATACCTATGCAGACCAACGAGCCTGTGTGGTACCTCCGGGAGTCCCGCATTTAAAAGTTCATCAGGCTGTCTCTATGTCTTGTATTTTCGTATGCTCATTTTATTATCTAGCATACTTGACGGTCTGTTTAGGTAAAACTATTGTATAGACTTATTTTAGTTAGGTCACCAAATCAAATATTGTAAGTCCATAGATCACGCAATTTCTATGGACAACCATACCGGTGACACAATCTCTTGGAATGAGACCGTTGTGTTTAATGTTCGCGACGATGGTCGTATGGCCCCACCGGAACGATTTAGTTACACTGGCCTTAAGAGCCGGTCTTTGTTACCCGTAGGACAGTATCGAACATGATCCGTAACCCCGAGACCGGAAGCTAACCAGCGTCACCACTCATTGTGCACATGCAATGCGGCGAGTCGACACCAGAAACCAGAACGGCCCAACACTACCCGGCAAGCTACAGTTGTAAGAGATGGTGTGCTATCATGTACATGACGGACGTTGTTCTTTCTGTTCTAAACTATCTTGTTAATGTTGTCTCCAAACACATTTCTGATCCTCAAATTAAGAGCCCTCTTCATTGCTTCTGTATACAGTTCGCAACATGGTAGTATCAAACTGTAATAATACATCAAGCTGGCTGTAATGACGATGAAATGCAGCTAGTCAGACTACTATTGGCAAATAACAAGTTGAAAGTGAGAGTAAAAATGTGTCGTCTACAGCGTTCGAGACATTCATTAGTTCGCCACACGGAGATGTTCTCTCACCGGTGCTGCTTACCTTCTACCTTATCGTAGTCTTCTCATCTGCGCGAGAGCACAAGGCGAGACACACCAGTTTCTCCACTGGGCCACCTACTCGAGTCTAGAGGTGGACTATGCAGACGATGTAGACCTCGTAGATGAGGGAATGGCATATTTATAGATTTTATGAAAGATATGATATGCCTATACAGACGGACTATGCCTATAATAGCTACTTGGGTGCAATGCATGGATCAATATAAACAAGGACTGCACGTTCTCCCCGTAACAAGGGAGTGTTCTATCTACCAGACGAGATACTAACTGTACGGAGGTGGGTGGCTGGAGTGCGCATTACGAAATATACAGCGCGCGGGCATGAACAAACTATTACAATAACAATAGTGGTACTTACCCGTCAAATGATTGGAGTATATTTTGTGAAAACCACAAACACCACCAGTAAAACTATCACAACATCCACCACCATCACCAACACTAGTAGAACCACGACGACTAACCCCACCACCACCACCACCACTACTAATACCACAACCACCACCACCACTAGCACCATCACCGTCGCCGCCGCCGCCGACCCCACCATCACCACTACTATCACCATTGCCACAACCAGCATAACACACACACCACACACACACCCACACACGCAGGTAGGCAGGCAGGCAGGCAGGCAGGCAGGCAGGCAGGCAGGCACGCACGCTCTCACGCACGCACATAATCCTACTAGCACGCCCATCACCACCACAGCCACATACACCGCCACCACTACTACAACCACCACTATAATCCCTACCACCACAACTACCCCACCCCACCCAGTCACCCCAAACACCACCCCACCACCACACCCAACACCACCACCACCACCACAGCTATCACCATCACCACTACCACCACCACAATCACCACCACCAAAATAAGAATCAATATTGCAACCACCATTATCACAACCACAAGAATCACCACAACCACCACCCATCAGCCTGACCCCCACCATCCGCACTATCTCTTCCACCACCAATAATTTAATATAAATATCCCGAATATATGCTTTGACGATGACATCAGAATCGTTGAGTAGCCTAATATGCGACGTGTAAAGTTGAGTGGTTTTGATGGCCTGTTCTCTTTTAATATAACAAATATATATACAATAATCGGTGTGCGTGCATTCGTATATTTGTGTGCGTGTGTATTCATACGTCCGCGTGCATGCACGTGTGCGCGCGCATGGCGTATGCGTTCGTGAATGAGTGCGTGCGTTCGTGTGTGCCCATGTGTATCTCAACACATGTCAGCTTCATACAAATTGTACAAGGTTTGACAGACCAAAAGACACACAGGCAGACAGATAGGTTAGGCAAATCATGGTTTGACCCACGCCCACCCCGATAATTGCAACAGTAATTTTGTCTATTAGGTCTTAGAAATGATGTATACAAATTTAATGCAATCTTTTAAGTGGAACATGTTGAATTCAAGATGGATTCCAAGATGGCCGCCACTCGAGTATAAAACGCCATATATCCCGAGAATGGTTCATTTTAGACCACATAAATGTATTACGAGTAGATAGAACCATGTCTCCAATCCATCGAAAAAAATGATGTCTTCTGCACCACATGAACCCTCTATGACGTCACAACACAACAATTGACACTGAAGTTCAATGTTTGCAAACCATTTCTACATTCACTGGCAGTGTTTATTTCTCAGTATCATCCAAGTCATTATTTGACGTGCTTTGCTAAATACCTTTGCTTTCAGAACAAGCCTCCGAACAAGTTCATCTCGACTGCATCCGCAGCACATAGTTCCACACCTTGACTTCCAGGTGCATCTTACTCGTTCCAGAGGGACTACGCGATAGGGGCCAAGGGAGAGTGTACTGCCAGTATTCCTTCAGAAACGGGCCAGCCACATTACTCAGCTTCCTAGGCATTCTCTTTCACTGTTTGACCCGATGAAATACACTGCGGCTGTGGTCCTTCATCTTTGCAGACGTTGGTGGCAACATGTTTATGTAGATGGCATTTTTGCTGATAGCAACAAGCCCCTGTATGGAATCTCTGATGCAGCATGGTCTCAATGTGCTCATACAGTGACGCTCTATGCAAAATGGCCACGCCTTCTAATCAATGACTTTGACCTAATCCTTCAATGATTGAGCACTTCCGAATATTTTGGCATACACATGAAATAACGTGTTGCCACTGATGAGCTTCAGTTTGCCTATTCCAAATACCATGGACCTTTTATCGCACCCTAAGATACTCTTGTAGACGTTTTTCCCTAGTACATGCCGGACTGACTTAACACTGATAAATTTGAGCTGCACCTTTCTATGGACCCGGGTGGAAGTAGATAAAATGTGTGTTTCCTTTAACAAGATGCATTGGGAGAATAATCAGGTCGGTGTCGTCTCCAACCAGTATTGCTTGGCATGTGCCTGATACATTCACCGTGTCTTGCACAATTAATACGGCAGCATCCAGAGGGGGCATAGGCTACCTCGCTAAAATATCTAGCTGGTTGGTTCCACTGAAACAAGGAGCAGTTGTTTATCCTCTGTGCTTGAGAGAAACTCTGTCTTACTCAATTGCACTTTCATGTTTGGATTAACTATCACTTTGTAGCCCTCACGCCCTGCTCTGCGCTGCTGCGTACTGCCCTTTGTCGACTTCCTGCCTCACACCCATCAAAGACGGCTACTGCTTGAACATAGTGCGTTGTTACATAGTTACTAAAGTCATACAATAGCTTGCGTGTCACACACCAGCCAAGTAATATGGTGGAGAACTCCGACCTGATTATTCTCCTCATATATCCTGCTGGAGGAAACATGCATGATATAGACTTCATCCTGAACCAGAGAAAGGAGCATCTCTCAAATGTATCAGTGTCAATTTAATCAGGCATGCACACGGTAGAACGTGTCCTTTTAGTGCATGCTTCCCTCGGATGCGATAAAATGTCCATACTATTTGGAATAGGCAATGCTGCCGGTCTGAAGCTCATCAGTGACAGCACGTTATTCCATGTCCTGGCCAAAATGTTCGAAGGTGCACAATCATCGAAGAATGAGGTCATAGTGGCTGATGAGAAGCTCGTGGCCATTTTGCATAGAGCATCACATAATGACAATCTTGACACGACAAGGCATCAGAGATTCCAGGAGTTTGTTATCATCAGCAAAAAGACCATACGTCCAAACATGTTGCCACCAACATCTGCGATGATGAAGTAACACAGCCCCCGAGTGGTCAGTCAGATCCAACAGTGGAAGGGAAAGATCTTGGAGGTCGAGCAACCTGGCTGCAAAGTTTTTAAAGAAATACTAATACGAGTACACTCGGACTTGGACCTGTCCCGCATATCCTTCTCGAACTAGTGAGAAACACCCACAAGTCGGCATGTGGAACTATTTACAGTTGGTAGCGTCGTCGTGGACTTTCTGGAGCCAGAAATACCTGTCAACACATGTCAAATGATAACTTGGGTGATAATGGGAGTTAAACCCAACCGAGTGACTGTAGAAATGGCTTGTAAACATTGAACGTCAGTGTCAAATCTGGGATTGTGACGCCATAGAGCCGAAGATATCAGTTTTCGGGAGATTGGGTACATGTTTCTATCCACTCGTAATACATTTATGTCATCTAATATGAACCTCTCTTGAGTTATATGCCATATTATACTCGATTAGCTGCTATATTGGCAGCCATCTTGAATTCAATAGGTTCCACTCAAAAGGTTTTATTAGATTTTTAATTTTCACCTAGCGGACCCTACTGAACAGATTCTAGGTGGTTTCATTTCTGTTGCAATTAGTGGCTTTGTCAAATTTGTGTTATTTTGACTGGACTAATTTGAGTTGACAGATTTTAACAAAAGAAATAAAAGGCTTATCCTGATCGGATCATATTCCAGAGGTAGGGATACTATCTCGGAACTATTGATCCGATTTTCCTAAAATATTAACACGAGAAATTGTATTAGGAACATTATTATTTAACAACAACAAAGTCCAGAAATGCGTAATTTTAAAAATAGCAAAACCCCGGAAGGGAGAGTGTAGGCTTTTTCCCCCGTTATATATTCCAAAATCAACGCTCAAACAAAACTCATAACAATAAAATCCATTCCAAACGAGACTTCATTACCCGATCACACACACGTACGCGCACACGCACGCGCGCACGCACGCACACATGCACGTACATCATCATCTTTGGATGCACAGATAGGCCAGCATGCGACAGGCAGGCAGGTAGCGGCGGCGGCAGGGATCGTAGTTGTGATGATGGGTGGTGGCGGTGGTGTGACGCTAGTGTGGCTTCTGGTGGTGGTTGTAGTGGCGGAGGCAGCGGCGGTGGTGGCAGGGACCGCGGTTGTGGTTGATATTGTGGGGGGTGGTGGTGTTGCTTGTGGTGCTGGTTTTCGTGGTGGACCGCATCGTGGTGGTGGTGATGGTGGTGGTGGTCGTGGTTGTGGTGGTGGGTGGTTGTTGTTGCGGTTGTGATATTTATAGTGGTATTGGCCGAGTTGCTAACAGTTAGGATTATGATGTTTATAGTGCATGTGCAGTGTGGTTGTGGTGATGGTGGTGGTTGTGGCGGTAGTTCTGCTGGTGTTGATAGTGGTTCGAGTTTGTGTAATTGTAGTGGTTCTCAGAATGATTGTGGGTTGTGATAATGGTGGTAATGGATGCTAGTGGTGGCGGTGATGATGCTGATGGTGCATGTTCTGGGAGGGTGGGTTGGTGGTGGTGGTGTCTGTTGTTGTTGTTGTTGCTGCTGCTGCTGCTGCTGCTGCTGCTGCTGCTGCTGATGTTGTTGTTGTTTGTTGTTGTTGTTGTGTTTACTCTACTTGTGCGTCAGAGTTAATTTTTCAATAAAAGATGTAGTGGCGGCGGCGGCAGGGATCGTGGGTGTGATTGACATGTTTGGTGGTGGTAGGTAGTGAGGGTTATGGTGGTTGTAGTGATGGTTGCATCGGTGGTCTCTGTGTTGCTTTTGCTGGTCGTGGTTGTAGTTGCTGCCGTGATGGCGGCGGTGGCATGGACTGGGGTTGTGGTGTATATGGTGATTGGTGGTGGTGGTAGTGGTAGTGGTGGTTGTGGTTGTGGTTGTTCTTGCAGTGGTGGTTGTACAGCTGGTAGTGGCAAGTTTGTGGTCGTAATTGCAGAAGCGGCAGCGCCGGTAGCGGCATGGATCCTTGAGGTCGTGGTGAGGTTAGGGTGAAGATGGTGGGTGATGGTGGTCGTGGTGGTGGTGGTGGTGGTGGTGGTAGTGGTGGTGGTGGTGGTAGTGGTGGTCGTGGCGGTCGTGGTGGCGGTCGTCGTGGTTGTGGTGGTGGTGGTGATGGTGGTGGTCGTGGTGGTGTGGATGTAGTGCTGGTTGGCGTGGTGGATCTCGACGTGGCAGTAGTGGTTATATGATTAAACGCACTGGCTCAGGATCTCCCAAGTTTGGGAGATATTTTTTATTTATTCTATTGTCTGAGATTTGTTATGTTTGTTTGATATAAAAATATGAATAATATATATCATTCATTCTGAAGGTTTTTGAAGAGTTTATTTCGATCTAACCAAGATGTCACGTAGATTAGAGTTTTTCTTAAAGGCTATCACTGGACGCAAATTGAGAGGTTCTTTCATTTTATCCTACAATTTATGATATTCATCTTTCAAAATTTCAGAAATTTCAACATTTTTTCGATTGTATGTTAAACTGAATGGAATAATTTCACGTTGATCAGCAAGACCAGGGTCCACGTTTATGCCTCTCGGCCATTTTGTTTTCAGTTGCTTAATCCAAAATGATTCTCGAAGTTTTCTTTGTTTATCAGTTTCTTCGGTCGTAGCAGAAAGAGGCAGTTGCTCAATAGGCATAATTTCAAAGTGTCTATCGACAGAATGACCAGGAAGATTGAAATGTTGAGCTACGTTGGTGTCCTCGTCGTGTCTAATATCGCAAAGGTGTCTAGTTGCTCGCCATCTTAAAGGGCATTTTGTTTCACCGACATACTGCTTTTGGCATAATTTGCAATATATTAAATAGATAACATTTTTGGAATCGCAATCTAAATTAGACTGAAGTGGAATTTGCTTTTGTTCTGATAACTGACAAATGTTTTCTGATTAGGTAGATAGAGGTCTAATTTACACCTCTTCTTTCCACATTTCTGAGATTGTCCTACGCCTTTAATCGGACGATTGTGACGAATTTTGGTAGGCTTTTGATCGGCAGCCTTATCAGTAATAGTTTTTGCGCAAAAATCGTGTTGAATATCCCCTCGGTTTTAGGGCTTTAAATAAGGTGGAACACGCAGATTCAAAATTCTTTCCATCACTAGAATTTCGGTGAAATCGGATAATCTGTGATACTTTAAAAGTATGAGGTGGATGAAAAGATTTCTTATGCAGTAGTTGATGGGAATCGGTGGGCTTAAAGAATACTTTGTAATCAAGAAGCCCACTCGTGTTATAATTTACACCTTTGTAGAGAGTAACGTCCAAAAAGTCTACGGACGACTGGTCGATGTTGGCTTTAAGTTTGATGTTAGGATCGTGATTGCTCAAAATAGTGAAAAATTCATCAAACTCTTCCCTCGAATGATTCCAGACCATAAAAATATCATCGAGGTACCGGCGGTAAAATAAGGGCTGCTTAGGACATTTGTTAAGCGCATCTTCTTCCCACTCAGCTACATAGATGTTGGCAAAACTAGGACTAAAACGTTTACCCATAGCGCATTCACAGATTTGTTGGTAGATTTCGCCAGCGAATTCGAAATCATTGCCCTTTAAACTCAGCTCCAGGAGAGCTAATATTTCGCTAGTGGGCCTATTGTTATCAGGATATTTATCAAATGCTCTGCTAACAGAAGTCAAACCCCTTTCGATGTCAATGTTTGTGTACATAGCATCGATGACGAGGGTTATCAAGAGTGATTTTGGAGGAACAGAAATTTTGGAGACCTCGGATAGGAAATCCTCAGTGTTGTTCAAAAAGCTGAAATGTCTATTCGCAATTGGTTGTAGGTGGTAATCAATAATTTCACTAATTCGATAAGATTCAGAGCCGCAATCAGAGATAATAGGTCGACCCAGTGGTATCATAGGGTCGGACCATGACTCAACAGGTTTATGAATTTTTGGCAAAAGGTAAAACGTCCGTGGATTTGAATCTCGTTTAGCAGTAAGGTATTTAAACTGCTTTTATGTTATGGCCTTGTTGTCAGCCATTTCTTGAAGGATTCCATTAAATTTATCACAATTATTTTGCCAGAGTGGTTCGTCTAATTTGCGGTTGTGTTTCAGATTACTGAGTTGCCGATGCGCTTCACGAATATAATTATCCTTACACATTATTACAGTAGTAGATCCCTTGGCAGCAGGCTTTATAACGATGTCATTGTTTTTACGCAAACCTGTTAAGGCTAAACGTTCTTGATATGACAAATTTTGATGATTTTTTAGGAAATTCCACATTTTCAACACGCCCCTTGATAGCTTTTATACTATCAGGGATCGCAGGGTCAACCAACTTCGAGTTAGGTGCTCAGCCAGTTTTTTCAACAAAAGGTAGAAAGTTGTTTTTCTTGGAATTTCGAAAAAGTCTGCTAATTTTACACGGTGAGGAAATTCTTCAATTTCCCAGAAGCCATTATCTAAAAGGGCATCTATGTCGACTTTGGGCCGTGGTGTTGGTACATATGTTAGACGGAGATTTAGCAAAGATCTTTCTGCTTCAGACAATGTAGAACCAGTTAGGTTAACGATATTACCACCCAGGCCAATTTCTGGGTGGTTAGTACCCTGACCCGTAGTTAGTTTAAATTAAGGTGCGATAACCAACTATTATACATCCTATTTTCAGTGCACTCAGTCCAGTGGATGTTGTCCTCAACCACCTAAAATTCAGACACGGGGAGACTGGGCAGGATAGGGCCCTTGGCCCATAAGGCCTCTACACGGCTGTTAACGAATTGTATGTTTCGTTTCTGGGTTGTAGTCAGGTGCTTCGAATAATTTAGTTTGGCAAAGTGAACTTTAGCCTTTGGAAATTTTGAACGCATGGTACTAAACAGATTCTCAATTCTTTGGGAGGTGTCATGCTGAAGTTCATCCTTATCATTAATTCCGATGTTAAGGATGATACGCTGAGGTTGGAAGACCTCATTGTATTTTCTAACCATATTCCTAATGTGGTTTATCTTAGCACCATGATAGATTGCTACCTGCATATCTGGATGAGGTGTCTGATTGACCCAATCAGCAGAATCTTCTTGTTCAGAGTAGGCAGGCGCCATTCATTCTTGTTATCCACCACGAACTGAAACTTGTAGAAAGACCTATGCTCTGTGGGTGTGTCCCTAGGCGTAGGTTTGGGCTTAGGTGTGGGCGTAAATTTAGGTTGTGGTGGCTTGGACCTCGGCGTCGACGATCTGGTCTTTTGACCAGGTCGGTCTGTAGCTGCTCTCTGTGGAAGGGGAGGAAACTCAACTGGGGACAGTGGCGAGACGGGAAGAGGGATCTGACCAGGATCCACATGAGCAGACACTGACGGTGACCATTCTGGCAGTGGAATCAGGAGCGGATCCACCACAGGAGACTGCAGGGGGAACACTGGTGAGCACTGGTTATTCACCCGCTTAACTACTGGGGGACTCTCAGTGGGTGACCTATTCCGTTTCCGATTTGATTGTGGGATGACTGGTACGGTCAAGGCTGACCTTGCAGTCGGTGTGACTGGTAGGGCCACGGAAGGCCCTGCAGTTGATGTTCCTGATAAGGTCACAGGTGACCCAACAGGTGGTGTTGTACTACGGCAGGTTCTAAAATGCGGATCAAAAGGTCTGATGAAATCATAAAACTGATCAATTGATGAAGAATGAAACTTCCTGCCATAGTTATTTCGGGCCCAATTTATTGCTGTGGTCTTCGCTCTACCTAATTCTAAATTTGGTTTGGACTGAGCTTCGATGAGGAGCGACATAAGACGACCAAGCTGGAAATTATAGTGACTAATGTTAACCTGAAGTAAAGATATGGCCCATTTCAAATTTTCTGCTAAGATGTCCTTACTGACCTCGGCGTTTGGCATCGCTGGTTTACAGAAGAAATTCTGTCTCTCTAACTCTGACACTTTCCAGCTCAATCCAGGAGGCAAACTGCCCCTACGTACATGAGCATTCAAGATGCCAAGGTGGTGAAAGCATTGTATAATCATGTAGTAACACTTGGTTAGTGCAGCCTGGGCAGATGGCGGGCGACTGTCGTTAGACCTCCTGTCATCCCGTCTTCTACTCTTGCTAACTCCAGCCATAATGTTACTAGTTAGATAAGTCAATGTTTCTACCACTAAATTCTACAAGAATACCAAAAAGTTGAGGGGACATAACGGAATCGTGAACCAAGGGAAGTCTATCGAATTACAAGCCTAACAAAATCTACAAGCGTATCAAAAATCTACCGCTGAAAAAAAGAAGGTTATGATTAAGCATGTTAATATTTAAATAATTCATATAAACTATCAAAGGATAATTGTGTATATTACCAATAATCTTATGCACCGTCGTGAAGTGGGCGACCGGTTTCGACAAGGTTTGTCAGCTTCAGGTCACAAAACAAATCTGCCTGTCCACCAAAAAATCTGTCTATTTATTAGAATTGATGGCCTTATGGATGTGGCTTAGATTAGTGTTCAATTGTACTTTGAAGATTTTAATTTGTATTCACATTAAAGAATTGGACTGCCACAGATGTTTAAAAACTATTGTCTAAATCCATTGACATTGAGTGAGTTCTAAGGTTTCTGAGTGGGCTTCCAGTAATACTCTCATGAATGAGTGGCAGTTGATCAAAGAGATCAAGCCATGCATATTAACCCAGTGAGCTCGATTCTGTTTGTTCAGAAGGTATCCCTTTCTGAACGAGGTTCTAGTATCAGTCTGTTGATTGATCAAAGGGATCACACAACGGTCATTAATCATTTGAACAATGAACTATATTTCAAAAGGTGTTGTTGGACTTTGTTTCCAAGTCTTTTGAAGTCGAACTTAGGAAAGAACATTTTTTAATTTCCAACAATTAAATAATTGTCTATAAAATTTAGACTAATAGGATTCAAGTGTATTTGAAAGATTTAATGAGCATACATCCATCCATCCACCCACCAACCCATCCACCCACCCATCCATCCATCCATCCACCCACCCATCCATCGACCCACCCATCCATCGACCCACCCATCCATCCATTCATCCACCCAACCGCCCATTAATCCACCCATCCATCAATCCATCCATCCATCAATCCATCCAGTTAATGAAGGAAGGAGTGACAGAAGAAAGATAAATGAAGAAAGGATGGATGAAGCAAGGAAGGAAGAAAGGACGGATGAAGGAAGAACGGATGGATGAAGGAAGGAAGGAAGAAGGGACGGATGAAGGAGGGAGTGAGGGAGGGAGGGGGAGGAAGGAAGGAAGGAAGAATGGAGGGAGGGAGGGATGGCAGGAGGGAGTGATGGTGGGACGGAGGGGGCGAGGATCGAGGAAGGAGGGATGGAGCGTGGAAGGGAGGGAGGTAAGAAGGAAGGAAGGAGGGAGGAAGAATGGAGGGAGGGAGGGAGGGACGGAGGGATGGAGGGAGGGAGGAAGGGGGAAGGAAGGAAGGAAAGAAGGAAAGAATGAAGGAAGAACAAACGGATGGACGGAAGGGCGGGAATGAGGGAGGGAAGAAGGATGGATGGATGGATGGATGGATGGATGGATGGATGGATGGATGGATGGATGGATGTATGTGTGGGTGGGTGGGTGGGTGGGTGGGTGCGTGCGTGCGTGCGTGCGTGCGTGCGTGGGTGGGTGGGTGGGTGGGCGGTCGGGCGGTCGGGCGGGCGGGCGGGCGGGCGGGCGGGCGGGCGGGCGGGCGGGCGGACGGACGGACGGACGGACGGACGGACGGACGGACGGATGGATGGATGGATGTAGGAAATGAAGGAAGGAAGGAAGGATGGAAGGATGGATGGATGGATGGATGGATGGATGGATGGAGGGAGGGAGGGAGGGAGGGAGGGATGGAGGGAGGGAGGGAGGGAGGGAGGGAGGGAGGGAGGGAGGGAGGGAGGAAGGAAGGAAGGAAGAATGGAGGGAGGGGGGAATGAGGGGGGAAGTAAGGAATTGAGGAAGTTATGGAGGGAGGGAGGGAGAGAGCGAGGAAGGAAAGAAGGAAGGAAGGACGGACGCACGGACGGACGGGTGGGAATGAGGGAGGGAGGGAGGGAGGGAGGTAGGGAGGGAGGGTGGGTGGGTGGGTGGGTGGGTGGGTGGGTGAGTGGGTGGGTGGGTGGGTGGGTGATTGGGTGGGAGGATGGATGGATGGAAGGAAGGACGGAAGGACGGAGGGAAGGAAGGAAGGAAGGAAGGAAATGATGAACGAATCAAAACTATTATTAGGAAGACAGACTAAATTGATGGAATGATGGTATGCCAGACAGATTTGCCACGACGGTATGGTGCAATAATTAGTGTGTTAGTAAGACAATAAAACAATAGAACTGGCACTCGCTTGTAGGTGGTTTTATGATTAAACGCAATGGCTCAGGATCTCTCAAGGTTGGGAGATATTTTTTATTTATTCTATTGTCTGAGATTTGTTATGTTTGTTTGATAGAGGCGGTATATGGCCTATAAAATATGAATAATATATATCATTCATTCTGAAGGTTTTTGAGTTAATTTCGATTTAACCAAGATGTCACGTAGATTGGAGTTTTTCTTAAAGGCTATCACCGGACGCAAATTGAGAGGTTCTTTCATTTTATCCTGCAATTTATGATATTCATCTTCCAAAATTTCAGAAATTTCAACATTTTTTCGATTGTATGTTAAACTGAATGGAATAATTTCACGTTGATCGGTGGTCTCTCTGTTGCTTTTGCTGGTCGTGGTTGTAGTTGCGGCGGTGATGGCGGCGGTGGCATGGACTGGGGTTGTGGTGTATATGGTGGTGGTAGTGATGGTCGTGGTGGTTGTGGTTGTTCTTGCAGTGGTGGTTGTACAGCTGGTAGTGGCAAGTTTGTGGTCGTGATTGCAGAAGCGGCAGCGCCGGTAGCGGCATGGATCCTTGAGGTCGTGGTGAGGTTAAGGTGAAGATGGTGGGTGGTGGTGGTCGTGGTTGTGGTGGTGGTGGTGGTGATGGTGGTGGTCGTGGTGGTGTGGATGTAGTGCTGGTTGGCGTGGTGGATCTCGACGTGGCAGTAGTGGTGGTGGTGGTGGTGGTGGTGCTGGTGCTGGTGGCGCTGCTGCTGCTGCTGGTGCTGGTGCATGTGATGATGGTGGTTGTCGTGGATCTACTAGTATTGGTGATTGTACTGGTTGTTGTGGTAGTTCTAGTTGTGGGGGTTTTAGTGGTGGTGTTTGTGGTTTTCACAAAATATACTCCAATCATTTGACGTGCAAGTACTACTATCGTTATTATAATGAGTTTATTCTTGCTCTCGCTCTGTATATTTCGTAAACCACACTCCAGCCACCCACCTCCGTACAGTTAGTATCTCGTCTGGTAGATAGGACACTCGCGTGTTACGGGGAGAACATGCATTCCTCGTCTATATTGACACACGCATTGCACCCAAGTATCTATAGGCATAGTCCGTCTGTATAGGCCTATCATACTTTCATAAAATCTACAAATATGCAATTCTCTTACTTTTTTTAAGATTGCTTCTAAAATATTTTTATTCTGTGATAGGAATAGTGTTATGTGGTGGCACTTGCATTTTCGCGGTAAATAGACATCGTGTTTGCAAAATAAACACGTACGTATATTACGAATTCACGACGACGTGAACAGGTCGAGAATAGGTAAGGGACTGCGATCTCTGGCATTGAGCAAACCGTCTTTTATAGCGGGTCTAGATGCGTGTTCAGAAAGTCTGCAACTCGGCTACTCGGTGGCGAGTTTGAACCGAATATTTCTTTTTCGCAAAAAATTCCTTCCTTTTACGTTGCGGGTTCTGCTTTAAGGCGAATGTTTATGAATCATGTCGAAAAAGAAGGTACAATACATTAGCGTGAATATGTACAGATGATCAATTTTATGTCAGAAATAGATCGTCACGTTTGAGACAGACTGTCAGATGTTGCTTGCGTTGTTATTAACTGAGAATGTTTAGAGCGAATGGTTACGCATTTTTTTAAATATTGGCTTATATGCGACCTAGTAATGCGAAGTAGTATGAGTCTAGCCGTGGACACTTGCATTTAGAGTAGTTTATTAATTCTCCTGTACTTCGCTTTCTTTGTAACCTTTTACCGCACCACACATTTCTTATGGTGTTCTCACTCCTGAAAGTACATGGTAACATCGTGACCGTCACCACATCGTCAATACGTCATATCGAAATCCAGTTAACTGTCCATTGTTCTTCCGAGAAATTGCAGAACAAATATAAAAAACTTGATGTTATATAACGTATATCCTAGTTGCGTGTCGCGACTAAAATTTAAAGACATTTAGCATGTTAATGTTAAATCCTAAGAACCTATGCCTGCCTGCCTGCCTGCCTGCCTGCCTGCCTGCCTACCTACCTACCTGCCTGCCTGCCTGCCTGCCTGCCTGCCTGCCTGCCTGCCTGCCTGACTGACTGGCTGGCTGACTGACTGACTGACTGACTGCCTGACTGCCTGACTGCCTGACTGCCTGACTGCCTGCCTGCATGACTGACTACCTGCCTGACCATCTGAGCATCAGTCCGTCTATCCGTCCTTCAGTACGCCCATCCATCCAACAAGTCAGCAAGCCAGCCAACTAGTCAACCATCTAAACTATTCATCTGTACATCCAGCCAAACTGCTACAAATGTGTAATAATCCGATTGTAATTCAACGGTTTTAGCAAATTCATATGCATGTATTTTATGGGGATCTTTCTTGCAGGAATAAAAATTATCTTACATTAATGAATATTCAAAAATAGCTCACACGTATAATCTATGAAGTAAATTAGATTAGACCAGTGACGTAAATTAGACTAGTCTAGTGAGATAAATTAGACTTGTCTAGTAAATACCTGGATTTGTTCGTGTGATGTCCAAATGCTCAGCCAGAAGCGTGCGTTGATATGCAACGATCAGTGTAGATCCGTATATATATATACTAGTGAAATAGTATAATAGTTTATATTACCTCCGCCACATTGCCTTTTTTAGTCAGCTGAGAAGTCTAAAGTAATATTTGTTTTCAAGGCATAAAAATCGCCAGTTACGAATTTGCTTAACCTATTTATTATTGTATAGTAATGTCTAGGTAAGACCTAGAGACGCATTCGTACGCCACGTGAATCACTGCTTTGCCGACACTAACTGTATCAAAATTTAGTCATTTTGTGACAAGATTTTGTCATGAAAACCTAACTTTATTTACAGAGTGGTCATTTGCAGGCCAATAGAAGAACATGTTTGAGTGTGACTGTATAGGTTACCGAACAAGTTATTCCAGTGGCAGATTCTCAAAACATAATCGTGTGGTCCCGCAAACGGACATTCTCCATGACCACTGCAATGGCATTTTAGGCCGGATTCGGCTTGAAAGGGTTAAAGGCATACATGTATCTCACAAGCCAGTCCATGTCCCGATATCAACAGAAAGTTATTAGTTAGCATCGTTTCAAGAGATGTTAATCCCTTCTCAAATGGTGTATTACACCTATAGATTATGATTTTATAGATTCTATATCATCCATATTCTGTTAAATCCCCGTATCTGTACCACGATTCTCTGCTTTGTAATATCGCGTATATGCTGAACAGTGATCGCTACAATTAGCCACTCCTAAACAAGGTTTATTAATAAGGTCACACGCTGAGAAGAAATTGATACTTTTTGCGTGCCCGCGGAGTGAAGGATGATGCCTCCTAATCAAGGCTTATTAATACGTTCACACGCTCAGAGGAAATTGCTGACTTACTATGATGACGTTTGAACTTCGCTATGCTATCTCAATGTCGCGTACGGATTCAGTGTGATGAAGACTCCAGTACAGTGGACGGAAATACCAAGGTGGTTCATTCAAGTCCTTTCTAATAGAATGTCTGGTCTTTGGCAGGGCAGCCTTTTAGTTCAACAGCATATGTATTCAATAGTAAAGACATACAATTCGTACAACAGCCCTTAGGCCGTCGTCAATTGTGCGTTTCTGTCGAACTTATCGACATTATTCATGACGTCTTTGATCATGACGCCATCCTACACATGATTGATGGATTTACTGGATTCCACCATTAGACTAAGCAAAACGTGAAGTAATGATTAATATGACAACTGACATGTTGGTTCAGACGCATGCATATGGATATATAGCCTATTTGATCAAACTAATAACTGGCCATCTGCCAATCTGATGTATTAATGGCTTTGGCAGTCATGTGTGTGGCATCACAGTCAAGTACGCCACATGGAGGCTGACGTCACAAACATTTGGACGTTATATAACTCCGTCATGAAGTAGGAAATGTCCGCCAAGTGTACGAATTGTATGTTTTTGATGACTTTATAATTTAATACACATTATGTTGAATATTTTCAAAATTAATTTAATTGGGATCTGTTTCAGCCAGTCAAACAACCTGGTTTTTTTAATAACCTAAGCATAGTCAGAGTTAAACCCAATGGAAAATATAGTCTGCAGAAATTCAGCAGGCAGACAAATAAGACAGCAACGTCGATTGTGATGGACATCCACTAAGCTAGTTTCAATGGTAGCATGGATTTCTAAGAAATTTTAGATGAAAAATTGATCAGGACTGGATGGGATGCTACTATATGATGTTCCTATGATCCAGAGGGAATGGTTGAGGCCATATATGACGCGATTAGTTTGGTGTGTAACCCGGATTACAGTCAGGTCTGTAACTGGTGCTGTTTTGTGAGAGTCCTTGCGGGGAAAAGGAACAGGAGGCGCTAATATGAACTTAAAGTAATGGACCTTTTCAGTTTTAGCTATGCCCCGCCCATCCCTAGCTAAGCTCCACCCACACTTCGTTCGTGTTGCGATCGATCGCTCACCAAACTCTATGACCATCAATTACTAGAAAACTACACAGGTAAGCCGTTAAATATTTTGAAACTCAAGTAGTAGTGTCGGAATTAAAATGATACCACCTCCTTCAACTGGATTTCCATTTAGACAAATGGCCATGGCCATGGCTAAGAATATAAAACTCCCGTGTGGACCACACTGTCCGGGAGAACCTCTTCAGGATACCGGCCAGTGGCTGGCCTTTCTCATTCTGGCCGGTATCCTGAGGAGGTTTTTCTATCTGTGGGACACTTTTCTACCTATCTTCCCTATCCTACCTATCCTATCCTACCTATCCTACCCCACCTATCTCCTACCCCAACCTGTTGCTATTCCAGCCAGGTGGTGTGTGTCTGTGGTGCTTTTACCCTGCACTGGGGAGTGTCGCAGTGTGTCTTTATCTAACCTGGTCATATTACCCCGGCCTAGCGTCTTACCTAGTTTCAAAATTTCAGGTAAGTTCTAGCGAGGTCTTTTGAGCGGATTTGAACCCCAGTCTGCAGCCTGGGAATCCTATGTAATACTCTAGTGAGTGACCCACCGCAACACTACTAAAATCCCGCCTCTTAGTAATCTTATCTCTGAGCGTGAGTATTGCGGTTACCGCACTTATCAGTCTGACGTCACTTCGAGATAACCCAGTAACAGCAATGCATAACTTATCAGCTATAATTACTAATGCATAGATGGCCGAGGTAGATTAGGCGTGAGATCCTTGTTTTGTGTTTATTAACAAACTTAAAATCACAGGTTGAAATCTCGCTATTACCATTTGTGGATAGCTCGGTCATTTCCGTCCGATTTTAAAATGGTAAACAGTTTTGAAATTCTCGCTTCATTCCGGTCCTAATCGGTGAGAACACCGAGAATGAAGTGATTTCTCGGTACAATATAAGCATACACTCTTACTGACACGTGGATCTGATGCGTGCGCATGCGTGCTACTCGTTCTTACGGACTTAGCCATACCTCTCTGATAGGGCTTTATACACACACGCATACTATCCTATCCAGGGGGCATGCATCGCACCGCCTCCCCACACACATCTGAACGCCCATTTAGAGACAGGCATCCACAGGGATATACACCACCCACAGGTACTGATCGCCACACATAATAGGGTCTGAACGCCCATTTAGAGACAGGCATCCACAGGGATATACACCACCCACAGGTACTGATCGCCAGTACCACACATAATAGGGTCTGAATGCCCATTTAGATACAGGCATCCACAGGGATATACACCATGATTACTGTTGCACAGCTTCACGCTATTGCAAAGCAATTCGGCCTTAGAGGCTACTCTAAGGCCAAGAAAGCTGACCTGCTCCAGATGATCGGACAGGTCCGTGCCAAGGAGTGGCAGAAGTGATTCTCCCGAGCAATGAAGATGGGAAGGATTCCAGCGCTTACCAAAGATGATCCTTGGAATCCCCACAAGAAAGTGCAGCAAATACGTGAGCTTCGTCAGTTGGACGAGGGGGTGACTGCTAGCTTGCGAGCCAAGACTGTAGAGAGGTGGATGGCGGCCCGTCCACAGGAGCGCTTCACTCTCCAATACAGGATCGCTAAGCGATGCCGAGGTCTGAACCCAGCCCGGAGCATAAGGCCAGAAGGCAAACACATTCTCGACCAGCGTCTAGGCGAAAGGGAAATAGAGGATAGAGGACGCCGGTCAGTACGTTGGACATTCTTCAGTGGTGTAGAAGAAGACCTCACAGGCCAGATCATGGAAAAGATCCAGTAGACTGTCCAGAATGCCTTCTACCTCCGATACACCCATACCTATCGCATCCGTCAAAACGAAGACGGTAAGGTGATGCTCCTCCACAAGAATGCTCCAGGGAGCCTGTGGCTGAACACGATAGCAGCAGCTCAGGACTGGGTGGCAGCAAGAGAGCAAACCCGCCTTGACACAGACAATATCAAACCGAGCCAACACCAAGTGGGCTTTCGTTCGATCAAGCAACGTTGAGGACAGGGCCCCTCTCAGACTGGCAACGACAGAAGAAGAGTATAACTGCCCTCGACACCTATTGGGACAACCTGTGTCTCTGAAGATGTCTAGCAGTCCACCGAGGAGCGAGAGCTGATAGAAGTACAGCTCCTGCATGAGAGCTTGCCACACATTGCTACGGCAAGACAGTACCTGATGTCCGCAAGACCTCGCTGGATCAGCTGGACAAGGTCGAGTTCTTCGTCAAGATCGGGATTCGCTTGTAGGGACCAACCGAAGAAGGCACCTGGCACATGACCAGGTAAGCGGCTCACTACCGTGACACCATGACCATCGGAGTGTGGAACCACCATGCCTTATACATCAAACACATCTCCAAGCTGGCACATACACTAGTCTGCAGTCGCTGTAAGCAGAGGTTTACCCAGGCATGCAATCTTCAATGGCACGCTGATCAATGTACAGGCAGCAAAAAAAAAATTGTGTGTCCTGGCGAGAAGGTTGAGGCGCCACAGTCTGCATGTGAGAAAGCCTTCTATCCACCCCAACCATCCAGTTCAGCGGCTACTCGTTGGATCGAGTATGAATCGAGAAACAGAGGCATACTCATACACCATGTAGAGTGTGGGCGCGGTGGCGAGCATTGGATTGAGGGTGCTCCCGTAGATGGTTATGATCCGACGACCAACACCGTTTACCAGTTCCATGGCTGTCACTGGCACGGGTGTCCACAACACCAGCGAGGTGAGGATGCCGATCAAAGATACCACAAGACAGTCCTAAGAGAGGAGAAGCTGAGAGCCTCTGGATGTATGCTTGTGGTACAGAGGGAGTGCTGTATAAAACGCTGCCCAAGCGTCCCTAAACGAGTTCGGACTGTTCCATACCCACACTTCATAGTTTACGACTTCGAAGCACTCCTAGATGGTATCAAGACTCATCCTACGGAGACTCTCATGATCGAGAGTACTCGCATACCTATCTCTGTGTCAGTTAGCTGCTCCTTAGAGGGCGCCACAAGTGGGCCCACTCACCTCTGCAATCCTGACCCCAAAGAACTGATCAGAGAGGTCATGCTGGAGATCCAATGGTGAGCATCTCCAATCCGGACAAGGGCTAGGGCACAGCACATAGGTACAGACCTGGACAAGCTCCCAAAGCAACAGCAGCGACTGATCAACGAGTGCTGTGACCAAGTGCCTGTACTGGGTTTCAACTCTGGGCGGTATGACCCGAACCTCATCAAGAAGTACTTTGTCGATGAGCTGACTGACAGTACAGGTACAGTGAAAGTCGCCAAGAAGGCTAGTAAGACCATGTTCCTCATCAGACCTGAGCTACGGTTTCTCGATGTGCTGAACTACCTCGGCCCAGGAGTGTCGTACGAGGTATGGGTCAAAGTCTACGGGTGTACACAGCAGAAGAGCTGGCTCCTGTATGAATGGTTTGACACACATGAGAAGCTCAACTATCCAGGGCTTCCTGACTACTCAGCATGGACATCTAAGCTCAAGTGGGGGGTGGGGGCTACATCTTGACGCGAACAGAGTGGGAATAGTCTAACCAGACATTCAACGAGCATGGAATGCAGACATTCGCCGACTGGCTGCGATACTACAACAACCTGGATGTCAGTCCATTCATCAAAGCCCTAGAGCGGATGCGGGAGTTCTACACAGAATGAGAAATAGACATCTTCAAAGATGTGGTGTCTCTCCCAGGTGTGTCACTACAGTACCTCCTATGTGGAACCGCTCAGCAAATACCGGATGTTAGCCTCTATTCACCAGACAAGGAAGGCTACGAGATGCTGAAGAGGGCTGTTGTTGGGGGTCCCAGCATCGTGTTCGTCAGATACCACAAGGCCGGTGTGACTCGAATCCGCCAGAGTGAGCGTGTCTGCCAACGTCTACTCAGCTACCACGCACATGTTCTGTAACTGTCAACGATGGCCAAAGAGATGCCTTGTGGTAGCAAGAAAGTGCGCCATTGGTCCTGGGCCAGTGGGATAGCTAGCTTTAAGGAGGCTCTCCTAACAGACAGCAGGTTTGGGTTTGCTGAGCTGGATATAGAGGTCCCCAAGGCTCTGTGGGCAAAGTTCGAGGAAATGCCTCCTCTCTTCTATAACTGTGAGATTCCGGTAGAGGCAATCTTGTCTGAGATGCTGGCATATCTAGTGCAAATAGGGAGGAAGCGGCCAACCACCCAGAAGCTGGTCGGTGCCCTCTCTGGCAAGAAGCGGCTGCTGTATGCCCCGACCCTCAAGTTGTATATAACCCATGACCTGGAGATCACTGCTGTATACCGCACCATAGACTATCAGGCCAAGCGCCCATTCGAGCGGTTCGTGGAGAATGTTACGGAGGCCCACCGCTCGGGAGATGTAGATAAGAGCAAAGCGCTTTTGTCAGATCTCTTCAAACACCTCGGCAACAGTGCCTACGCGAAGCTCATCGAGGCCCGAGAACGTCAATCAACAATCAAGATGGCCATTTCCTGGGCATATTGGAGTGGGAACAGTCTCTCTGCCAGTGTTCGATTCCACCACTCAACAATAGCCTGGGCACGGTGATGCCCTACCTCGCCTCACCTAACTGCCACACCATGTTTCCGCATGAGGGCTACAGTCTGAACTCCTTACCCTCATCCACCGGCAATAATTCCGGCCAATGGAGGGGATTTTCTGAAACCTCATAGACACCCTGGAATGCCTGGGCCACCTGGCCAGCTGACTTTTCTGTGAGCGGTAGTACTGCCTTATACCTGCTGGCGACATTGACGATGGTGAGGGCATACTTGTAGGTCTTACGAACAACTGAGTCATGTGGAAGGAATAGAACATCCACCTGGTGAACTCTGTTTGTGACAGTTTCCTCGAAATGGCATGCCTGATGTGCCATGGGCGAGGTCTGTATATCTGCCACATCGCCTGGTGGCTGGGCCACTGGCTAACTGTCTCCAATGTGAAGGTGTGGCCATTGTGACATGCAGCCTCGAATAGTTGAGGGGGCTCACGGTAATATCCACCAGGCTGATAGTAGAGTTCCTCAAGAAAGACGGTTGATAAACTACCGGATTTCATCACTGACGTCCACTCCTGTACTGTCATGCACGGCCTGGCCCGGGTGAACTCTAAACAGATGAACAGATGGCCGTCATTCATCCGACCATCACTGAAGAACTCCTCAAACACCTCCGTATACTGGCATCTACTCTCTGCTGGATCCTCTCTGAACAGTAGTTTATCGACCAACCCTCGGAAGTTAAGGGCCTTGACCAGGTCGTACAGAGACGCCATCCTTATACAGTACAGCTTAAATGTTCGGCGGCCCAGATGGCCGCGAGCACTATGGCAACATACGGTAGTCAAGGGCCTGTGACTCCGAAGAACATACCTAATTCTTAGGCGATGGTTAGTATGGCTTCAGACATCTTCTCCACCCCATGGAGCACATTGCCAGCCTTCATTGTGAACAGAGTGATCAGAGCGATCAGAGCCCCAACTGCTGCCAGTGGACCGATAGAACCCTTTATGTAAGTGCGATAGACTCCTTTCGCTCTGTGTACTAGCTTGCAGGATTCAGGCTCTACATCATCATACTCACCCATGGTCTCCGCTACATCGTAGTGGTCTGCATCATCATCCTCATCATAGTCCTCCTTATAGTCCTCGTCATCTATATCCTCGACTGGTTCTTCATAAGTCTCTGGTTCATATATCGCTCTGGGGATCCGTCACTGGGGACAGCTATATAGTAGCTTTAACCTGTCGTCTATAGAATGGCATCCACAAGCTTGAATGCGGGCGTGTTTGCCTTAGCGAACTGGGGACTCAGCTTCACCGACAAGAAGGCGGAAGAGGTCGAGCATGAGCATCATAACCAGACGATGGAGAAGCTGTCTAAGGAGAAGTTTGCATACAGCAAAGCACTCGAGCATATGCGCCAGAGGGAGGCACGCCGACAACAACTCCGAGCGCAGGCCAACCAGAGCCTCAAAGTGGCAGATGAGAGTCTCGATGAGTACTACGAGGCTGTATCTGAGCCAACGCTCGACTATGAAACATCGATAGGTCAGAAGACAGCAGAGCTTATAGTAGTGGTGGCAGCTGCAGCGGTGACGACAGGAGTCATGCTCTACGCACGCTCAAGCTGAATACCTGATGTGTTCGGCACACATACCTTAGCATAGCCAAAGTAAAATACCATCACACCTAATGAGCGAGTCCCAGCTATGAGGGTTCCGATGTTGAAGCTGAGCTGATTGCCCTGATTAGGTGGGATGTCCCTGCTCCCGAGGTGATGACGGCCCTCGAGGGCCGACTCGATGTCCTCGCTTCCAGTGGTTAGGCGCAGAAGTACATATGACTTAGTTTTCTGTCTATAGAGTTGGCAATCAGCCAGCTCACGTACCTCACCAAGCACATTGGTCACAGCAACCACAAGATTGAAGTCATCTAGCTTATCCACCTGCTGGATGGCTCCTCCCTTCTGAACCAGGACAGCAACAGCGACACAGCCCAATGCACCACGATGCAATGTCAGCTCTACCCATTGGTTAGCTGTGGCTTGGACCAGCTGGTGTTCTCGCTCCACATGCACGATCCGCTGTTTGGAACCTGTTTGCTTCAGCTCCTGGCCAATCTCGTCATGCCAGACATGAAGTCTTTGAGCATTCATCGTTGCATCCGCGAGCTGCTCAGTGTACACCCGGAGGAACAGCCTATCCTGCATGGCAGTCGGATTCCCGTGTGTGTTCTCGAGGAGAGTTAAGATTGGAACTGCCACAGGCTTCTCGACATATGCCCGTAGTTCGAATTCTGTGAACCCCTCATTGCACCCCACAGCATAGTACCCCTTTCCCTTCGCATAGAAGGTTGGGCCACGAGCCAGCTGACCTAGGACTCGGTACTCATCGTTCACATAGGTGGTGTCCACGGTGCCGTTGCTCTGCACGATCTCCCACCTGTTCAGAACCTGCGTGAGCTCTACTGTCTGTTCTATTGTGCTCTGAAGCTTGAACTCGAGTGACATGCTCTTGATCTCTTCGATCTGTGCCAAGATTGCAAAGTCAATGTAGTTCCCAGCAGCAGACAATGGGTTCTCATCATGTATACTGGGTCGAATGACCATCAGGCAGTCCCTCCGAGGATCAGTGCGGTGCGATGTCGTGGGTTCAATGGGCACATCTGGATGTTGCACATACTGCAGCATGTTTAAGGTCTGGGTATATAGAGGCTGCCATGATTGTTAAAGTTCTCCAGCAAATTGTCTATTGGCACCAGGGCAAGTCGGCATGACAGTTAGTCACTGTGACAGGGTCCGAGGACTGCTTCGTGACATCAACATTATCCACGAGCAAGCCAAGGTCACACCTCCGTCTGATGCGGAGATACTGGCCGCCATAGAGGAAGGAGTGCCAGCTCGTAGTACAAAAGAACTCCTGACTCAGATACTCTAACGGAAGTTTGACAGCCGCCAGGGCAGGACAACCCACCTATCTCCTGTGGTCCAAACCAACAGTCCTGTTATTCTAGCTCTCCAAAGGGCGAGGGTCGAGCCTAAAGATCTACTAACGGTCGGGAAGTGGGCAGCCGTATTTAGTCTCCATAGCCAGGAAGAGCGAGATATGCTGGATAGCCTCCAGTCTGGAGCAAATAACTGTTTCAGGAAGGAAGTCAGTGTCGCTGTAGCGGAGAGCCATGACATTGTTGGCCGCAAGGAGGGTGTTGAGCAACGAAGACGGGTGCAGGAGAGTGGCCAGTGATCTGGCAGCATTTCTGAAATTGCTAGATAACTACCAGGACTACCTCATCAAATCCGCTCACAAATCAGATGCTCGTCGCGCATGGACAAAGTGGATCTTCCATGAGAAGTTCCAGAAGCAGAAAGCCCTAGACTCTGACCCTCAGTGGGTAGAGTTCAAGCAACAGGCTTCTGACGAAAACTGACGAAGTTCCTCAAGCTTCTGACGAAGTTCCTCAAGCTTCTGACGAAGGTCCTCAAGCATCTGACGAAGTAGCAGAGACCACGGACGAAGTAGCGGAGACCGCGCAGCCTTCTGATGAATGAAAAAAGTTGCGGCATCTGCGACAATCTGTCAGCGATGATGCGTAGAGCAGGCTAGTTTCCTGGCTGGATTCAGCTTGTAGGTGAAGGTCTGCACCTTTTCCATAGATGGCAAGAAGTGTGACAGCTCACCTGTCCCCTTGTTGCTGAAGATGAAGCGGTACAGCTCAGCTGCCCTCTGTGCACCTGCGAGAAAGTCCCCTTGGTCTCCATGAGGGTTAGGCTGTCGTACATGGAGCTGAAGCATAGTAAGAGGGCATTGTGCCGGATGTCTAGTGAGATCTCGCGGGTGTACTTCTGAAAGAGGATGAAGACAGTTATCTTTGTGTGCCGGATGCGCCTGGTGAAGTTGCTGAGGTAGGTGACTGTCTTCTGGTCCATTGCAGGCTCATCGATAACTAGAACAAGTGGTTCTGTCAGTCGGGCTGCCAGCAGCTTCTCCATCAGTGCTTGCAGGTTCTGCGTCTTGGTGATTGGGCCATTGTACCATTGATCATTACTGTCAACCACCTCAGAGGCGGAGTCAGACACCAGAAGGATGTATTGAGAGTGTAGATGTTCAGCCAGGAGAGCCCACAGCAAGATGTTTTCCTATTTCCTGACGGCGCAATGATCAGCACCACCTGGCCAGCAACAGCCGGCCTACTGTCGAAAGGTACAGCCATGCGTGCGGAGGATGGTTAGCACATGGTCGGCGGTAGCCTCGTCTATATCTGGGAGACTAAATGGCAGTACTTCCTGCACCAACTCTTTCGCCTGCAGAGTGGGGAATTCTACACCTCCGGCGGATACGAATGATGCGATGGAGGCATCAAGCATGAAATCCCAGCAGCAGCTGAGAAGATAGTGTAGAGGGCCTGTGTCAGCACCCACAGTGTCTAAGAGCGCAAACTATAAATGGGCGTCCGATATCCCATCCATGCTGGCATATATGTTAATGAAGGTGCTGTCAAACAGGTGATTTACAGGTGTGAACAGGCTAGGACTGATAGCTTTCCATACGTTGCTGTTGGCACATGGGAGATACTCTATCACGTCCTGGCCAACTTCTACTTGTGAGCTGCTGTCTGCACTGCCCGGAGGTTGATGTAGCACATTGGCGTGTATGTATGTTGTGCCCCGCTGGGGCACTTCGAAGAGGACCCATTCCACACAGTACTGTACCACCCGCCTCCTTCTAGAGAGGGTGAGATTACGTTTTCACCACCGGAGAGCAGCAGTCGGACAATCTGCGTGGTTATATCTCCTGTTTAAACCCCTTCTATAGCATGCGATGGAACCCATATTTGCTCACTCGACTGGTCTTGCTGACCTGGCAGATGTGTATGCAGTTGATGCTGCCAAGGTAGAAGAGAGCGATGGCAAGTCATTCGCCCTACAGTACGAAGCAAGCTCAAAGGCATTTTCCCTCCACCCCATTGGTGGTGATGGGGTGGAACTGCTCACAGACCTCAAGGATGTGATGAAGGAGTGCCTGGGTCGCAACATAGATGGCCACAAGATCGTGTTTTGGTACGATTTCCCGAAGAGGAAGTACATCCATGAGCCGTTGATTGAGCTCTCGGATACAGAGGTGGCAGACATTAACACCCTAAATAACGACCTCAGCTTTCATCTGGTCAAACCCTATTCGAACGGTGCCCCGCCGATGGCCCATGATGGCCTGCTATTGATTGACCCTGGCAAAAAATCTGCAGTCCATATTTGAGAAGAATGAAGTGTGGTACCGCGCTGGACCTGGGGGTGACTGGAAAACATGGTTGCCCAGATGTAGGCCTCCCACAGTCATTGACATAGAGGTTACTCCCCTATCCACTGTTGTGAAAAAAGGATGGGACAGTTCGAAAGCTCTACAATCGGGGATCATCCTTCCTCACCTACATAGGTGAATGTGTCTCCCTGACGAGGGTGGGTCAACAGATCGGGGTTACAGGTGGAAAGCTCCTGCTGCGTCGTCCATTCGATGGACCAGAAGACGCTGTTAACCTCCAGGAGGGCACCCTATGGGTAGATGGTGTGTCACATCTCCAACGTCAAGGGTGCTGTTAAACTGCTTCAGCGAGTCGGACTCACTAGCTGGCAAATGACTCATATAGTCCTAGAGCTACGTTTCATAGCTGGCGGCAGAGTGAAGCAGCTAGCCCCGGCCCCTGAGGGGATGAAGATCACTATCGATCCAGATGGAACAGGACTCGATCTGGCACAGATATTTCTCGAGGGGTTCACTCTGTTCAGTTTAACTCCTCATATATAGCCATGATTCTCATCATACTGCTTGTGCTGGCGTCTACAGCAGTGGCACCGGTCGCTGAAACTGCCATGATATTTGATGCCAAGTGGGCCCACTTCCAGGATGACCCCGAGTACAATTCTTGGGTCGACCCCTTGTGGAGAAACATTTACGACCGCTTTCACCTACATGAAGCGATCAAGTCTGTCTGCCACTTCTATGTGGTGGAGAGGGTAGGCGGTGGTTGTCTGCTGGAGACCCCTGTTCGGCACCAGATTCTCTGCGTAACATGTGAACATGCCAGAGTCTGCCATGGTTCAAATGCTAATCACTTTAGCCTCCTCCCAGGTGAGCGTTGTTAAGGTAGATGGAAGCCCCTATGGGTTGTCCCATCATGCCGATGCGACTCTGGCAGAGACTACGTGTTTGTCTGAGCCTACACAGAATAGTGAGAGGCCAGCCCTGTGGTTGATGGCGATCAGTGGTGTATATCACTGTGGAGGCTTGTGTCTAAATGGGCGTTCAGCCCATACTCATTGTCTAAATGGAAATCCAGTTGAGGGAGGTGGTATCCTTTTGGCCCCGACACTACTAACGTGTAGCATGCATGCGCAAGCGTCAGATCCACGTGTCAGTAAGAGTGTATGTTTATATTATACCGAGAAATCACTTCTTTCTCGGCGTTCCTGGCACCGATTAGGACCGGAATGAATTTCAAAACTGTTTACTATTTTAAAATCGGGCCAGAAATGGCAGAGTTATCCACAAATGGTAATAGCGAGATTTGAACGTGTGATTTTAAGTTTGTTAATAAACACAAAACAAGGATCTCACGCCTTAACTACCTCGGCCATGTATGCATTAGTAATTATAGCTGATAAGTTATGCATTGCTGTTACTGCGTTATCTCGAAGTGACGTCAGACTGATAAGCGCAGTAACTGCAATACTCACGATCAGAGATAAGAGTACTAAGAGGCGAGATTTTAGTAGTGTTGCGGTGGGTCACTCACTAGAGTATTGCATAGGATTCCCAGGCTGCAGACTGGTGTTCAAATCCGCTCAAAAGACCTCGCTAGAACTTACCTGAAATTTCGAAACTAGGTAAGACGCTAGGATAGGTAGAAAAGTGTCCCACAGATGGAAAAACCTCCTCAGGATACTTGCCAGAATAAGAAATGCCGGCCACCAGCCGGTATCCTGAGGTGGTTCTCCCGGACAGTGGGGTCCACATGGGAGTTTTATATTCTTGGCCATGGCGATGGCCATTTGTCTAAATGGAAATCCAGTTGAGGGAGGTGGTATCATTTTAATTCCGACACTACTACTAACTCATTTGACTGGGTGCTGTTGCTGCCTATGGCAGCAACAGCGCCCAGTTAAATTAGTTTCAAAATATTCGACATCGTGTTTATTAAATAGTAAAAACATACAATGCATACAACCTGACGGACTAGTAAGAGTTTAAGATGGACTAAATCGAATCATTCATGACGTAATGACTTTAACGCCGCCCTACACGTCACGCAGTTGATTATGACGTCACGTGTTGGGTGGATAAACTGGAAACGTCAATTCCCATCATTGACCTCAACATGGATTAGCTTCTTGGTCATGTTTCATTGGACTTCCTGATGGTTACCCATTGCTCTCTGACTGATGGACAAGCAATCCATTTCGTTCTGGCTCCGAATAATCTAGCTCAAACTCATCTTAGGACGTGTTCACATTGGATTAGCTAATACGAAGGCAGTCCAATCGATCACAAATTTCCGTTTTACTTGTGTAAGTGTTCACCTTTAAAAAGTTATAGGAAGTAAATTTTTTTCGTCGATTGGTCTTACTTCGAATTAGCACTCTAGTGTGAACAACTTTATCTTTACTAAGCTAATTTCTTTTTAGCGTTTTTCAGCGTATACGTGTACTTAGTTTGTTACACTCACAAAGAGTAGCATTGTGTACACCAATTGTGAGCAGCTCGTTTCTAGCTATGCCCCGTCCATTTCTAGCTATGCCCCGTCCATTTCTAGCTATGCCCCGTCCATTTCTAGCTATGCCCCGTCCATTTCTAGCTATGCCCCGTCCATTTCTAGCTATGCCCCATCCATTTCTAGCTATGCCCCGTCCATTTCTAGCTAAGCTCCACCTATTTTACGCGTGTTACAATCGATTTAAATACGTATATGCTTGGATTCGTCGAATTAAAATTAAATGTTTTATACAGGGATGAATGATTTGAATGTAATTGGCCGAGAGCTACTGCTGCCTATGACAGTCAAATTAATTTCAAAATATTCGACAGAATGTTTATAAAATAATAAATTCACCAAGGACATACCATTCTTCCACTAGTAACAGACTTTTCGAGTTTTGTGATGGAGCTGTACGTTATTTTGATTGTGATATCAGCAAATACATATGGTACATGTGATTATGACGTCAGATACTTGAGTGGCAGATCGGATCACTTAATTTTAATAATACCGATGACATAATATATCTTCATATATAAAAATCTGCACCGCCTTCTCATATCGAGTGTAGCGTGGCGGCTAATATGACGGAAACTGTCTATACATATAGGACCTTACATGGACTGAACGGTTATCCTGGCACATGGAATTTCTACCAAAAAGACTTTTCAATGAAAATGCAGATATGAGCGATGGAATAACTTAGAATATGAGGGAGGGTGTGTGGGTGGGGGGGGGTGCGGGGAGTGGGGGGGGGGGGCCTCACTTGGGTGTGACAGCGACGAACTCTACCCCTCACTAGAGACGTGTTGTCTGCGGATTCCTCCCAGCAGAAATCTTTGAAAATCAGATGAACTGAGAACCTCTCTCCTGTAGTTCCGAGTAATAACCCTTTCAACAATAAAGACTAGAAATGATAACTTATTTACGATGATAAACAGTTTATGTTCAGTATTGTGAAATTAATTTGCCTGGAAGACGTTTCAATCTCCAGTGTGTAATTTCACCATATTCAGCAGCCTTCATGTATGGTTAAAAAGCCAGTAATATAAGTGACCTTTAAGCAGTGAAAGGATTGGAATAAGCATGCATTAAGCTATCTATACAATGACTTAGAATGACACAGCGGCATTAATTGGAAAAGATGTGTTCCGGTCTTATAGTAATGTAGCTGCTTCAGCCACGCACGCACACACGCACGTACGCACGTACGCACACGCGCACGCACACACGCACGCACGCACGCACGCACACACGCACGCACGCACGCACGCACGCACGCACGCACGCACGCACGCACAACACCCATCCCTCACCCTACCACCCTCACCAACCCCCTCTGGCCACCCCTTATTCATCAGCCCCTAATGGTACACTGTGAGAATCGGCATGAATAGACACCAAAACTCAGACTAGTGTTACAGATGAAGTACTCCTTTTATCACAACAAATATGACAAAGATAATATGAATTTATATAACATGCGAAGTACTTTTAAACTATTGATTAAAGCTTGTTATAACATGACAATTCGTTACCATTTGACATCTATTGGCACAACTGCATATATGCTGCAGTTTATTGGAAATAACATTACTGTTGAACTATTGAAGAAGACAAAACGAAAGTAATGTTAAGAATTTAAAATAATAATATACTAAACTTTATACAGATGTTTAAAACTCTTTGAACACGAAAGCTCGAATTCGAAATCTAATTTTAAATTTAATAACTATTCCGTTAAATACTTTTGGAACTAATTTATCTGAGAACTATTGGTGCTGATGACAGCATTATGTCCCTATTGAATTAGTTTCAAAATATTCCGCAGATTATCTGGAGGCCTATAGGTACATTGAAACTAAGATACTGCGAATTCAGAGGTCAAAGCGGTACAGTATAGAGGGATCCGATCGGTCACTTCAGTATAATTATAACATCATACTGAATTACGTCACACGTAGGCCGACGTCCGAATGCATAGCGAAGTATCTATCGCTGTCATCAACAGTGTACTGTCTGTCAAGTGATTTGAATGTCTTAGATGGATTTAGTATTTAATAAGCATTATATTTGATATTTTGAAACTAAGTTGGCTGGCCGCTGTTGCTGTCATAGGCAGCAATAGCACACAGTCCAATTAGTTTCAAAATATTCAACATGCTAACTACATAGTTACTTTTAAATTGGTATTCTGGGGAATTTAGGATTCATTGTACGAATCCATTGATTCCAAATGACGCAAAAACGCGAGCAATGTACGGGGTTCACCGAGAAAGGGGCGGGGCACATATAGAAACGAACCCCTCTATTCATGTCTTTGTAGGATATATATGGTCGAAAAGATACGAATAATTTGATCGTATGCTCCATGTCAGATATTGCGAAAATTATTACCTGGCAAGTTACTTTGGGTAACAATCCAGGTATGTACCGCAGAGGGTTCATTCCCATATGATACCGAATTTATCACACTCGTTAGTACATTTGATTCTAAGATAAACCTAAGCAGCAGCCAAAATCAAATCTTCTAAGACAGGTGATACATTTCATAAGAAGCGAAGACACGATCGAGATTACATTTATAACATAGACTATTATATACCTGTGTTAGTCTTGCATTGTCTCTCTTTGAAACACCTGGCTAAGAATAGCAAGTACATCCCGGAAATAACATACATGAAAGAAGGTATATGTTAATGGTAGCATTGGGTTCCAGTCAAAGCTAGTTAGTCAATAACCACCTTGTATCAAGTCAACTCCAAATACCAAGTCAACTCGTACTATACTGATGGTCAACTAGGTACCATAGTTGTACAACTCTTACCACTTTTTAGACAACTCATACCAAACCATGGAAAAGCTCGTATCAACATTAGTTACGTTATAAATATGGTACTAGTTGACCATGGTTTAATACGGTATGAGTTCTCTCAAAATCTGGTATGGGTTGTTCAAAAACGTGTACAAGATGACTAGAACTCATTTCCCGATTTGTCCAGTGCTTGTCTCTTACATGGAAAACGGTAATCCGTGTTATTGTTCGTGCCATTGGAAATTGGAAAATAATTTGAATGCGACTTTTCGATAAAATCAATTAATAAATGTGATCTGTCGCTCAAGTTTATGACGTGATGATTAATGAACATGTTCAGCTTACCCATCCATCATATGACGTCATATTCAACTATGTGACATATAGGATGGCGTCATAATTAATGACGTCATGAATAACGTAGATAAGTATGTTACGAACGCATAATTGGTGACGGGCTAAGCGTAGTTGTACGAATTGTATGTCTTTACTATTTAATAAATATAATGTTGAATATTTTGAAAGTAATTTGATTGGCCAGTCAAGTTATTTTCAAAATATTCGACAGTTTACCTGCATATTTTTCTGGAAATTGATGGTCATGGAGTTCAGCGCTCGATCGATCCCAACACGGGCGAGGTGTAGGTGGAGCTTAGCTAGAGATGGGCGGGGCATAGCTAAAACTGTCAAGGTCAATTGCTTCACATGCAGACTGATATCATAAACACACTGCGTAATGAACGACATATCGAAGTCTGTCATGAACATTAAATAGTCCGGCACGTGTACAAATTGCACGTCATTACTATTTAATACACATTAATAGCCATAGGCAGTAATTGCGCTCAGTCAAATTACTTTCAAAAGTATTCAACATGTCACGTGTATAGTTATCCTGAAATTTGGATTCCACGAATTCAGGATCCAAGTATATAAATCGATCCCAACGCGCACAAATTATGTGCGGAACTTAGCTAGAAATGGGAGGGGAATATTTAGGACTATAACCCTCCGTTGAACAACTCTATGGATGGAAATCAATACAACATCATTAGCGAGTAGGCCTATGGTAATTGATATATCTATATATGGATTGTTATCATTAGTGTTTAATTACTAGATTACTACAGCCAGTGAGGTTACTACTCGCTTTATTAATAAAGGGCATATGTACATAATGAGAAAAGATGCATACACATGAGGAAAACGGCAGAACAGCCATCAAACGAGCATTAGGGTTGAAAAGGGATAGCAACTATATACCTATATATATCCTAGCACGCTACACTTACAATGGAAAATATAGGTCTGTAACCCATCTTGTGTCAACAGCGCCTCAAATCGGTCAATATACTACTCATATAGGCCTATTAATTAGCCATTTAGCGATCAAGATTTGTAAAAAAAGAAGAAGAAAGTGTTGCTCATTGAATGCAATCCATTTGCAGGCCAAGAGAAGACAATTTTAAACGGTTTTCCAATGGAATTTACAAAAACGTCTTTCAATTGTCCTGTAAATGTAGGCTGTTTGAACATTATATTGTCAAGAAAATTCAAATTTGTGCATAATCAGTATCCATTTGCAGGCGGAGAGGAGACATTTTTTTTAAATTATCACTGGAATGACTGTCTCTGTAAACCAACTAGTCATTCCAGTGGTAAATTTTCAAAATATACTTTTATTTTTACCTGCAAGTGGACTTTCCACCACTGAAGAGACTGCTTTGTCAAGTTTTACCAGTAACTGGTTCAGTTGACACAAGATGGGTTAAATGTTTACGTAACACAAGGGTTTGCTGGATGTTACGTGATTGAGAGATCCATCCACATATCGTGGCATTAGCTGATGTTTCTACCTGTTCACGATGGGCACAAATAGGTGAATCTATTTCTAATTATGCCGAGCCTATTTCTAGCCAATCACCACCCCGCCCGCCTGACTCCCGACCCCACCGCTCCACCCCCACCCCGCCCACGTTTTGCGCGTGTTCGAAGCGATTTATACACTTTGAACTCTGTATTCTCAGAATACCGATTTTCAAAGTAACGATACAGGTAAGCTGTTGAATATTTTGAAACTAATTTACTTGACAGTGTTGCTACCTGTTGCAACAACAGCGATCAGTCAAATTATTGTTGAAATATCCGACAGAATGTGTATTAAATAATAAATCCATCACGGACACAAAATTGGTACTATTCATGAAGGACTTTTCAATTTTCATGACCAAGTTGTGATTGTGACGTCAGCCTATATACAGCGTATTTAATTATGATGACAGATACCTGCGTAACAGATCGGATCCATCCTTTGTCTATTGACGTCCGGAAATTGGTATATTCTGTTCTATCTATAAACTGCATCCCCCTAGATAGCGGGGTGGCTTCCTGAATGTTCTCTTTGTAAACTACACCCGCGTAGATAGTGCGGGTGACTTCGTGAATCCTCGTATGATACTGCTCAGAACACGTTTTTTGCCATTGATTTTAAAATCAGCAAGGTTTCATCTCGTTTAAACCACATACGGACATGCTGAACGACACGAATATCCCTTCACCAGGAATCAATGGATGACGACGATGATTGGAGTCTTCTTCCAGTTTGTCAAAACAGCGGAATAACGTAGATGAACTCAGGACATGTAATTTTCTACACCATACTATTTTCAATGGCTCGCCAGGATTCATTTAATGGACATTTCCAAGTTTATCCATCTCTCATATGACATCATATGACGTCATAATCAACTAAGTGACGTGTAGGATGACGTCATAATCATACAGTCATGAATGATTCGAAAGTGTCCGTCTTTAATGCTTAATAGTCCGACACGTTGTATGTATTTACCATTTAATACACATTCTGTTGAATATTTTGAAACTAATTTAACTGGGCGCTGTTGCTGGCAGCAACAGCGCCCAGTCAAATTAGTTTCAAAATAGTCAGCACTTTACATGTATAGTTTTCTGAAGTTGATAGTCATGGAGTTCAGAGGTCGATCGATCTCAACACGAGCGAGGTGCGGGTGGAGCTTAGATAAAGATGGGCGGGGCATAGATCAATCTAGAAAGATCCATTGGACACGTGATCTCTCTATCTCCACATCAGTATTTGTGTTTATCGTTATCTCAACAACAACTGGTTATATTGAAAGAACCCTGCGCACGAGGAGTGCGATTTTAAGTCAATATTGGCATGGATTCACGTTCGAACGTGTCGTAGCAAACCGAATATCATCACATGACCATACACACAGTATGGAAATCAATACACAGACATCCCGTCACCCATACGAGGTTACTGGCTCCGATGTGAGTGTTCCCTTAAGACGGCGGACAATATAGACTACGAGTAAGACATGTAGGTCCCGTCTCCTTACATGTAGGTGGACGTTAAAGATCTCACTGTCTGAGGTTGAAACTCGTCAGATAGAGAAATTTTAGCTGGCCCTTTGGTCACAGTTTGGCCTCTTTTAAAGGAATAGGGGCAGATGGGAAATGGAAGTCTTTGGCCAACTGGCGAAAGCCCATTAATCTGACCCTTAGTCCATTAAACCAGCCTTTGTCTATATATAGGTATACAAGCACATTTTAAAAAGAAGATTGTGCGTGTATGGCTCTGTAAAGATAATTTAAAAATAAGATGTACCGCCATTGGCTGTGTGAGCTCACTACAAGATTCGTTTACCTGCCAACTGATCTGTTTCCTGGTGGTGTACAGCTTGCATTAGAAGTGTTCTATACATTTTCCTGGTTCCTGAAATGGATCCATTTTTCCCCTCGTCCCAGCAGCAACAGGATTTTGAAGGAAGGTTCGTTTAAAGAAAAGCAGTTCCGAGAGACGGGATCTACTCATGCAAACGCAGGATGAAGTCACACATGCAGGACCGGTGCGAGGTCACCGATATAGCGTCTATTATAGTATTTAATATGTTATTATTCCGAGGGGGAATCGTCTGCATGTTTAGAATGAGTACATGCGGTCACACAGGTACGTAATACTCTATCTTAAAGAGAGGTGGCGTGAGATAAAACAGCTGAAATAATCAATGTTATGTAGTCTTGCAGCCCTCACTGTCAAACAGGGGGTTCTAAGTGAAATAATGAAGAAAAATATGTAATTACCAGTATTCGTAAATTTGTGGTGTTAGTTCTCGTAAATTTGTGGTGTTGCAATTCTTTCTTATAACTGGAGATATCTTGACCAAACTGCATGGGTGATCACCCCTAGGGGTCATCTAGAAATGTGAACAATTTGCGGTCAAAATTTCAAATGGCAAGTTCACAGCGACCAGATTGATCACAATTATCACGATTTAATAATAACACAGGCCTTTCTAATCTCGTCCGTTTGCCGACCAAGAGAGGACTATTTTTGAAAATTTACCACTGGAATGACTGGCTCGATAAACGAGGCAGTCACTCCAGTGGTAAGTTTTCAAGGATAGTCTTCTCTTGCTCTGTAATTACATGTACCAGATCTTCTATTTTAATTTTTTCTGGGTTTTTTTTAAAATCACATGGAAATTATCTAATTTCATTTTCCAGATTTATTCATTCAGACTGCCCTCCCCTCTACCTCGATTAAGGGTGGCCCACCCCTTATGGCATGGATGCACACACTCTACCCCCTCCAAACACCCCGAGGGAGTCCTGGGGACTGATTAGAAAATTGTAAACAAAAACCTACAAGCTTGGGGAGACATTTGGAGTACTAGTTGGGAAAGGGTTTTAAGATGTTGGTTCTCGGGTTGGTTGTTCACTATTATTCCACATAGAAATGTGTACATTAAAATGTTTTCAGGGTTTTCATGATTCTGCTGAATGTAAATCCCAGCATTCATCACTCAAGTTGCTGCCGGTTTGCTTGCATCTATCTCGGACGTGGCGTTTCGCTTTGTTTTATATTTCCGACAACCTAAATGTATTTTCTCTTTAAGTTTAGCAGTTATCGAAACAATACTATATTTGAAAATGTACCACTGAACTGACTGGTGCGGTAACCGAACCAGTCATTCCATCGAAAATTTTCAAATATAAATTTCTCTCGAACTGTAAATGAACATCTGAGAGTGTGCATACAACAGTGCTTGAATTGCAAAAAAAAAAAATTTCCATTATATAACATCATTCGCAATCAACCTATTATTTCAAATAGCAACAGGTTTTAATTCTAAGTTTTTGCCCAGGATATTTCTTTTACAAACACTAGATATTCTGTTCTCTAGTTTTCATGTTTCTTGTTTATTTAATCACATGGAAATTATCTAAGTTTAATTAATTTTATTTGATAACATTGACAATGATTTTCATCTCTTAATATTTTTATTTCATAATTCTCACCTGAGTTCATTTTATAGATTTAATTTTACAGACTGCCCTCCACCCCCTATCAAGGGTGTCCACCCCACCACACCTCATTTCGCATGGATGCCCACTCGCTATGCCATCCAATTCTTCTCCCATCCAAATCCCCCTGGAGGTGAGATCAGAAAATTTTGAAAAACTTCAACCCTGGAGAGAGTATTTAGGCTGCAATGGGGGTGGGGGAGGGTGTATGGGGTGGGTCCCTGGGTTAATACCCTGGATAATTAGGTGGTCCTAGGATCCTCCCCCGGGAAAATTCTGATAATTTGACTCTGAGTGGCCATTTCAGACAATATTTCTAATAAATGGGCTTAATAATGTGTGGTGGGGCACTGGCGGGGTAGCTGGACTCTTGGTTCCAACACCCGTGTTTAGTGGGGGCTTTTGTAGGAGGCCTTGGGGGAGGGTGGGTGGTGAGGTGGTGGTGGCGGAATTGATTTTCCTCCTGATTCGATGAGAATGCAAACTTAATCTCTGACCCACTGTGGAAGCCCCTGAGTCCCCATCCTACCCCCAAGTGAAATAAAGTACCCCCCACCCCCTTCCACCCACTCTTACACTGCATCCAACACTTACACCCGCCAACAACAGTTCATTATGCAGCAACAGGCACCGCATACACCCCTAGCAACATCATAATTTTTTTTAATTTTTTTTCAGTTTTAACGCTTATTTAGAGCAACCCTTCGGGGAAGCAACGCAACCCTTCGGGGAAGCACCTCTAAGAGTGTGTCATGGCCCAAATACATCTAGGTGTAAGCGGCCAATAAATACCAACTAACTGAACTGAAGAATAAATCCTGTCCTTCGGATGAGACATTAAACCTAGGTCCCGTCTCCTTACATGTAGGTGGACGTTAAAGATCTCACTGTCTGAGGTTGAAACTCGTCAGATAGAGAAATTTTAGCTGGCCCTTTGGTCACAGTTTGGCCTCTTTTAAAGGAATAGGGGCAGATGGGAAATGGAAGTCTTTGGCCAACTGGCGAAAGCCCATTAATCTGACCCTTAGTCCATTAAACCAGCCTTTGTCTATATATAGGTATACAAGCACATTTTAAAAAGAAGATTGTGCGTGTATGGCTCTGTAAAGATAATTTAAAAATAAGATGTACCGCCATTGGCTGTGTGAGCTCACTACAAGATTCGTTTACCTGCCAACTGATCTGTTTCCTTGTGGTGTACAGCTTGCATTAGAAGTATTCTATACATTTTCCTGGTTCCTGAAACGGATCCATTTTTCCCCTCGTCCCAGCAGCAACAGGATTTTGAAGGAAGGTTCGTTTAAAGAAAAGCAGTTCCGAGAGACGGGATCTTCTCATGCAAATGCAGGATGAAGTCACACATGCAGGACCGGTGCGAGGTCACCGATATAGCGTCTATTATAGTATTTAATATGTTATTATTCCGAGGGGGAATCGTCTGCATGTTTAGAATGAGTACATGCGGTCACACAGGTACGTAATACTCTATCTTAAAGAGAGGTGGTGTGAGATAAAACAGCTGAAATAATCAATGTTATGTAGTCTTGCAGCCCTCACTGTCAAACAGGGGGTTCTAAGTGAAATAATGAAGAAAAATATGTAATTACCAGTATTCGTAAATTTGTGGTGTTAGTTCTCGTAAATTTGTGGTGTTGCAATTCTTTCTTATAACTGGAGATATCTTGACCAAACTGCATGGGTGATCACCCCTAGGGGTCATCTAGAAATGTGAACAATTTGCGGTCAAAATTTCAAATGGCAAGTTCACAGCGACCAGATTGATCACAATTATCACGATTTAATAATAACACAGGCCTTTCTAATCTCGTCCGTTTGCCGACCAAGAGAGGACTATTTTTGAAAATTTACCACTGGAATGACTGGCTCGATAAACGAGGCAGTCACTCCAGTGGTAAGTTTTCAAGGATAGTCTTCTCTTGCTCTGTAATTACATGTACCAGATCTTCTATTTTAATTTTTTCTGGTTTTTTTTTTAAATCACATGGAAATTATCTAATTTCATTTTCCAGATTTATTCATTCAGACTGCCCTCCCCTCTACCTCGATTAAGGGTGGCCCACCCCTTATGGCATGGATGCACACACTCTACCCCCTCCAAACACCCCGAGGGAGTCCTGGGGACTGATTAGAAAATTGTAAACAAAAACCTACAAGCTTGGGGAGACATTTGGAGTACTAGTTGGGAAAGGGTTTTAAGATGTTGGTTCTCGGGTTGGTTGTTCACTATTATTCCACATAGAAATGTGTACATTAAAATGTTTTCAGGGTTTTCATGATTCTGCTGAATGTAAATCCCAGCATTCATCACTCAAGTTGCTGCCGGTTTGCTTGCATCTATCTCGGACGTGGCGTTTCGCTTTGTTTTATATTTCCGACAACCTAAATGTATTTTCTCTTTAAGTTTAGCAGTTATCGAAACAATACTATATTTGAAAATGTACCACTGAACTGACTGGTGCGGTAACCGAACCAGTCATTCCATCGAAAATTTTCAAATATAAATTTCTCTCGAACTGTAAATGAACATCTGAGAGTGTGCATACAACAGTGCTTGAATTGCAAAAAAAAAAAATTTCCATTATATAACATCATTCGCAATCAACCTATTATTTCAAATACCAACAGGTTTTAATTTTAAGTTTTTGCCCAGGATATTTCTTTTACAAACACTAGATATTCTGTTCTCTAGTTTTCATGTTTCTTGTTTATTTAATCACATGGAAATTATCTAAGTTTAATTAATTTTATTTGATAACATTGACAATGATTTTCATCTCTTAATATTTTTATTTCATAATTCTCACCTGAGTTCATTTTATAGATTTAATTTTACAGACTGCCCTCCACCCCCTATCAAGGGTGTCCACCCCACCACACCTCATTTCGCATGGATGCCCACTCGCTATGCCATCCAATTCTTCTCCCATCCAAATCCCCCTGGAGGTGAGATCAGAAAATTTTGAAAAACTTCAACCCTGGAGAGAGTATTTAGGCTGCAATGGGGGTGGGGGAGGGTGTATGGGGTGGGTCCCTGGGTTAATACCCTGGATAATTAGGTGGTCCTAGGATCCTCCCCCGGGAAAATTCTGATAATTTGACTCTGAGTGGCCATTTCAGACAATATTTCTAATAAATGGGCTTAATAATGTGTGGTGGGGCACTGGCGGGGTAGCTGGACTCTTGGTTCCAACACCCGTGTTTAGTGGGGGCTTTTGTAGGAGGCCTTGGGGGAGGGTGTGTGGCATGGTGGTGGTGGCGGAATTGATTTTCCTCCTGATTCGATGAGAATGCAAACTTAATCTCTGACCCACTGTGGAAGCCCCTGAGTCCCCATCCTACCCCCACGTGAAATAAAGTACCCCCCACCCCCTTCCACCCACTCTTACACTGCATCCAACACTTACACCCGCCAACAACAGTTCATTAGGCAGCAACAGGCACCGCATACACCCCTAGCAACATCATAATTTTTTTAATTTTTTTTCAGTTTTAACGCTTATTTAGAGCAACCCTTCGGGGAAGCAACGCAACCCTTCGGGGAAGCACCTCTAAGAGTGTGTCATGGCCCAAATACATCTAGGTGTAAGCGGCCAATAAATACCAACTAACTGAACTGAAGAATAAATCCTGTCCTTCGGATGAGACATTAAACCTAGGTCCCGTCTCCTTACATGTAGGTGGACGTTAAAGATCTCACTGTCTGAGGTTGAAACTCGTCAGATAGAGAAATTTTAGCTGGCCCTTTGGTCACAGTTTGGCCTCTTTTAAAGGAATAGGGGCAGATGGGAAATGGAAGTCTTTGGCCAACTGGCGAAAGCCCATTAATCTGACCCTTAGTCCATTAAACCAGCCTTTGTCTATATATAGGTATACAAGCACATTTTAAAAAGAAGATTGTGCGTGTATGGCTCTGTAAAGATAATTTAAAAATAAGATGTACCGCCATTGGCTGTGTGAGCTCACTACACGATTCGTTTACCTGCCAACTGATCTGTTTCCTGGTGGTGTACAGCTTGCATTAGAAGTATTCTATACATTTTCCTGGTTCCTGAAACGGATCCATTTTTCCCCTCGTCCCAGCAGCAACAGGATTTTGAAGGAAGGTTCGTTTAAAGAAAAGCAGTTCCGAGAGACGGGATCTACTCATGCAAACGCAGGATGAAGTCACACATGCAGGACCGGTGCGAGGTCACCGATATAGCGTCTATTATAGTATTTAATATGTTATTATTCCGAGGGGGAATCGTCTGCATGTTTAGAATGAGTACATGCGGTCACACAGGTACGTAATACTCTATCTTAAAGAGAGGTGGTGTGAGATAAAACAGCTGAAATAATCAATGTTATGTAGTCTTGCAGCCCTCACTGTCAAACAGGGGGTTCTAAGTGAAATAATGAAGAAAAATATGTAATTACCAGTATTCGTAAATTTGTGGTGTTAGTTCTCGTAAATTTGTGGTGTTGCAATTCTTTCTTATAACTGGAGATATCTTGACCAAACTGCATGGGTGATCACCCCTAGGGGTCATCTAGAAATGTGAACAATTTGCGGTCAAAATTTCAAATGGCAAGTTCACAGCGACCAGATTGATCACAATTATCACGATTTAATAATAACACAGGCCTTTCTAATCTCGTCCGTTTGCCGACCAAGAGAGGACTATTTTTGAAAATTTACCACTGGAATGACTGGCTCGATAAACGAGGCAGTCACTCCAGTGGTAAGTTTTCAAGGATAGTCTTCTCTTGCTCTGTAATTACATGTACCAGATCTTCTATTTTAATTTTTTCTGGGTTTTTTTTTAAATCACATGGACATTATCTAATTTCATTTTCCAGATTTATTCATTCAGACTGCCCTCCCCTCTACCTCGATTAAGGGTGGCCCACCCCTTATGGCATGGATGCACACACTCTACCCCCTCCAAACACCCCGAGGGAGTCCTGGGGACTGATTAGAAAATTGTAAACAAAAACCTACAAGCTTGGGGAGACATTTGGAGTACTAGTTGGGAAAGGGTTTTAAGATGTTGGTTCTCGGGTTGGTTGTTCACTATTATTCCACATAGAAATGTGTACATTAAAATGTTTTCAGGGTTTTCATGATTCTGCTGAATGTAAATCCCAGCATTCATCACTCAAGTTGCTGCCGGTTTGCTTGCATCTATCTCGGACGTGGCGTTTCGCTTTGTTTTATATTTCCGACAACCTAAATGTATTTTCTCTTTAAGTTTAGCAGTTATCGAAACAATACTATATTTGAAAATGTACCACTGAACTGACTGGTGCGGTAACCGAACCAGTCATTCCATCGAAAATTTTCAAATATAAATTTCTCTCGAACTGTAAATGAACATCTGAGAGTGTGCATACAACAGTGCTTGAATTGCAAAAAAAAAAAATTTCCATTATATAACATCATTCGCAATCAACCTATTATTTCAAATAGCAACAGGTTTTAATTCTAAGTTTTTGCCCAGGATATTTCTTTTACAAACACTAGATATTCTGTTCTCTAGTTTTCATGTTTCTTGTTTATTTAATCACATGGAAATTATCTAAGTTTAATTAATTTTATTTGATAACATTGACAATGATTTTCATCTCTTAATATTTTTATTTCATAATTCTCACCTGAGTTCATTTTATAGATTTAATTTTACAGACTGCCCTCCACCCCCTATCAAGGGTGTCCACCCCACCACACCTCATTTCGCATGGATGCCCACTCGCTATGCCATCCAATTCTTCTCCCATCCAAATCCCCCTGGAGGTGAGATCAGAAAATTTTGAAAAACTTCAACCCTGGAGAGAGTATTTAGGCTGCAATGGGGGTGGGGGAGGGTGTATGGGGTGGGTCCCTGGGTTAATACCCTGGATAATTAGGTGGTCCTAGGATCCTCCCCCGGGAAAATTCTGATAATTTGACTCTGAGTGGCCATTTCAGACAATATTTCTAATAAATGGGCTTAATAATGTGTGGTGGGGCACTGGCGGGATAGCTGGACTCTTGGTTCCAACACCCGTGTTTAGTGGGGGCTTTTGTAGGAGGCCCTGGGGGAGGGTGTGTGGCATGGTGGTGGTGGCGGAATTGATTTTCCTCCTGATTCGATGAGAATGCAAACTTAATCTCTGACCCACTGTGGAAGCCCCTGAGTCCCCATCCTACCCCCAAGTGAAATAAAGTACCCCCACCCCCTTCCACCCACTCTTACACTGCATCCAACACTTACACCCGCCAACAACAGTTCATTAGGCAGCAACAGGCACCGCATACACCCCTAGCAACATCATAATTTTTTTAATTTTTTTTCAGTTTTAACGCTTATTTAGAGCAACCCTTCGGGGAAGCAACGCAACCCTTCGGGGAAGCACCTCTAAGAGTGTGTCATGGCCCAAATACATCTAGGTGTAAGCGGCCAATAAATACCAACTAACTGAACTGAACTGAACTGTAATACGTAGACGCATGCGTGACTTAACGGCACTATGCACCGCTAACTAGTCTCGTATTCATTTAAAACATCGCCAATTTCATCTGTATTTATCGTGTCTATTAAATAAGCATTGCGTATTATATTACGTTAAAACAAATAATACAAATAAGATTTTGATAGGATAAATATAGCATTAAATGTGGTTTATTCTATAGGTTGATACACTGTTGCTTCTACTAGTATTCCCGAAAACAGAGATCAAACACTAAGAGTGTCTATTCACATAACACTGGATGTTGCTTTTTTAATATATTCTAATGAGGTCTTTGCACCTTTATTCATATTGGTGGCAAAAGTTTGGCCAATGGAATTTGTACAAAATTCTCTTCGGAGGAGATGGACAAAAAAGCAGACCATATGTTATGTGTAGATAGCGACATATAGCGCTATTGTATGTAACTCCCTCTAAATCTTCAAATAGCAATGTATTGATCTGAAGAACATTACGTATAGAATATGTTTCATATTTTGAAACCAATTTAACTGGAATGTGTTGCTTGCATAGACATCAACCGGCACCCGGTCAAATTAGTTTGAAGATATTCAACAGAATTACGCGCATCATATAGAAATCGTCCTCTCTGGGCTATACGTTTAAGAGTTAAATAACTGGGCTGTTTAATATGTTCATGGTGTTACTCGGTATCACGAATGGCAACGGATGGCAGGTGCCCGTAAGTTTAAAATAAATGTCACGGCGCAATCACATAAGACAAGAACAGTAATCTACTTATTACGTACGTGTATCAAAATTCAACACCAGCCAACGTAACATTTGCCAAATTATGCCACGTTGTATAAAACTGTTCTCTACTTTTGGGGGAAACTATTGCACCAATAACCTTTCGGAATAATCATATATGAAGATATGAGGTAATGTTAGGCGGTGCACATTGAGACGAAAGATATATTTTAACCATTTAATGACTAACTCCGGCCAAGAGAATCGCCTAATGACTGTCAATTTGCAGCCCAAGAGAATGCTATTTTTGACATTCTAAAAATTGAATGACTGGCTCCACTATCGAGCAAGTTATTCCAGAGGTAAATTGTCAAAGATAGTCTTCTCGAGACCACTGCATTTGGCCGGTTTGGCCCGGCCTCGTCGTGAAAGGGTTAATTAACACCTACATCTGCATCTACACAGCGGCGCAGAAAACGTTAACTGAACGGTCTCAAATTTGACTATTATGGCATTTATATCGGCGACTATATATGTATATATTAGTATGATAGATAATTGGAAGAAATGGAACGATAGAAAACTCCATTAAAGATATTTGATTATTTCGCGTCGCTGGCATGTATCGCACATGTGTTTCATTTTTCAGCTATGGTAAGTAATCAAAGACGTTGGTGTTAACAAATTAGACCAGACATATCGAGCCAACACCAATTATAGCAATACCGCAGTCTACATCAATCACCGATGCTGTTTCGTTTCTACTAATTAGTTATCTTACTGAGCGCACTTCCACTTATGCAAACCATACATGCCATACACAGTATCTGCATCGTTTATCAACAATAACCAATTTATCTAATTAGTCTAATTAGCCAATTAGGATGTGCGTTCTGTGTATCTATTAATAGTGTTTGATTATTATTATTATTATTATTATTATTATTATTATTTTTATTATTATTATTATTATTATTATTATTATTATTATTATTATTATTATTAAGCAGGACTGGCGGTATGATCAGCGAACGAAAGGAAGAAGATTATTATTATTATTATTATTATTATTATTATTATTATTATTATTATTATTATTATTATTGCCATAATAAAAATAAGAATCATCTATTGGCACAGAATCTGATATATAGTGATATTGGCATAGCATTATAATTACATACAGCTTACCAAGACATAAAACACAAAAAAAACCAGCGATAATCTATAAATATAGTTTAAAATGACTAAGAATTTATCAAAGCCATTGTCACACACATACTTCACTGGTGTTGTTTATTTTCAAAATCACCAACCACATCACCCTCCCAGTCGCAGTATTTAACCAATTTCTCGAATAAAGTAATTACGGTGTATTTGTGTCAGGAACTTTAATTCTTACATTGACAGGGAATCGAACCCACAACCGACGAAAAAGTCAATCATCATAGCCCACAAACGCTTCCACCACACCAACGCCGCAAGTATTGCGGCGTTGGTGTGGGGGAAGCCTTTGTGGGCTATGATTTTTGGCGCTTTCGACTGCTGTGGGTTCGATTCCCTCTCAACGTCAAGTATACAGTAATGCCACGACTCCTTGTATAAGTAACTTTAATTCTTACAACTTTACTGATTAGTGTAATTCGTTTTCATAAGCAAATTAGTTGTTTATTTGTGTAATAAAGTTGCTAGTAAATACAGATTATAGAGAAATTAAATGTTGCTCATTTCTCTCCGAGTTTCTCGTGTTCGTTGTATGAGTTGCCTGTCTCTGATTCTTGGTCATTTATTATTTAATGGACACATTTTAAATTCGTACGGTCAGTTTCTATTATTTTAATATTTAAGCATTCGGTCGCTCTCTTGGCATACATATCGTTTTCTTAATAATTGCACCGCGATGTGTTGTGATTCTGGTGGGCCATTATTGTGGTCATTCATGATATTCCTTCGTTTATATTATCACATTAGGATGGTCTTCACGTACGCACATGATGTAGCGATTGATTTGATATAATTTTTATATTTATTTATTTATCAAATGTCTGCGTTATGAACCAGGCAGTGCAATAGATTTGGTTTGATCAGTCATTATATTGGCTAAAAGAATCTAAGGTACTAGTACTAAGCATTGATTGAAATGTCCCGCCCGCACGCCCGCCCGCCAGTCCAACCCTAGTTAAATGTTATTAATTCAATAAGGAAACTAACGGTTGTCAGTTCATGCAACTTATGCGCTAGTATAGCTGAGATGCTAATTCCCTAGTTATACACAGTTCATTATAAACCAGGCAGAATGTTTGCCAAAGTAAGACAATTGCCACTCGTCATTACAGACCAGGCATACTCTTTGCCAAAGTAAGACAATTGCCACGACAGTCTTAAACCAGGCAGAATCTTTGCTAAAGTAAGATAATTGACACTCGTCATTACAAACAGGCAGAGTCTTTGCTAAAGTATGACAATTGATACTCGTCATTATAAACAGGCATAATCTTTGCTAACGTAAGACAATTGACACGACAGTCATTATAAATCAGAGCGAATATTTGCCAAAGTAAGACAATTGACACGACAGTCATTATAAACCAGACAGAATATTTGCCAAAGTAAGACAATTGACACGACAGTCATTATAAACCAGACAGAATGTTTGTCAAAGTAAGACAATTGACACGACAGTCATTATAAACCAGACAGCATATTTGCCAAAGTAAGACAATTGACACAACAGTCATTATAAACAAGACAGAATATTTGCCAAAGTAAGACAATTGACACCACAGTCATTATAAACCAGACAGAATGTTTGCCAAAGTAAGACAATTGACACCACAGTCATTATAAATCAGACAGAATATTTGCCAAAGTAAGACAATTGACACGACAGTCATTATAAACCAGACAGAATATTTGCCAAAGTAAGACAATTGACACGACAGTCATTATAAACCAGACAGAATGTTTGTCAAAGTAAGACAATTGACACGACAGTCATTATAAACCAGACAGCATATTTGCCAAAGTAAGACAATTGACACAACAGTCATTATAAACAAGACAGAATATTTGCCAAAGTAAGACAATTGACACCACAGTCATTATAAATCAGACAGAATATTTGCCAAAGTAAGACAATTGACACCACAGTCATTATAAATCAGACATAATATTTGCCAAAGTAAGACAATTGACACCACAGTCATTATAAATCAGACATAATATTTGCCAAAGTAAGACAATTGACACCACAGTCATTATAAATCAGACATAATATTTGCCAAAGTAAGACAATTGACACCACAGTCATTATAAATCAGACAGAATATGTGTTAAAGTAAGACAATTGACACGACAATCATTATAAATCAGACAGAATATGTGTTAAAGTAAGACAATTGACACGACAATCATTATAAACCAGACAGAATATTTGTTAAAGTAAGACAATTGACACAACAGTCATTATAAACCAGACAGAATATTTGCTAAAGTAAGACAATTGATACGTCAGCCATTATAAACCAGACAGAATATTTGCCAAAGTACAGAGAATTGACACGACAGTCATTATAAACCAGACAGAATATTTGCCAAAGTACAGAGAATTGACACGACAGTCATTATAAACCAGGCAGAATGTTTGCCAAAGTAAGGCAATCGACACGACAGTAGAAATTAATAGATGGATCAGTTTCTAGTTATTAACCACCGACATTCTACGCGAGTTGGATTCGCTTTGAAACTTTAAAACTGAATTCCCATAATGTTAATTTCAATGTAACTATATAGTTACTCTGTTGAATATTTTGAAAAAATATCTGACTGTCAGCATCAGCTCCCAACTAAATAAGTTTCAAAATATTCAACAGAATGTTTAATAAATTAAATGTTCACTAAAGATATCCTGTAGGGAATCATAATGCGTGACAATTTATAGCGATTCCCCGCGCATCTCTATCGATGCGTCGCCAATCTCTAACGACGGCCCGCACATCTCTAACGATGCCGCGTCCATCTGTAACGATGTCTCGCCCATCTCTAATGATTCTCCGACCATCTCTAACGATGCCCCGGCCATCTCTAACTATGCCCTGGCCATCTCTAACGATGCCAATCCCCTCTCTAATGATGCCCCATCCATCCTTAATGATGGCCCGCCCATTCATAACGATGTCCTACTACTCTGTAATGATGTCCCAACCATCTCTAAAGATACCGCGCAGATCTCTAACGACACCAGGCCAATCTCTAATGATGTCCCTCCCATTTAGAGCTAAGATACGCACGTTTTACGTGTGTTAGAATGGATTTTAACTTTTGACTCTGAAGATCTAGAATCGACATATTAACTTAGATATAATGTAATATATCATGTATTTTGAAACTAATTTGACTGCAGAGATGGGCGGGGCATAGCTAAAGATTGAAAGGTCCATTGCACTACTCTTATAGTAAAAATTGCAGGTAAGACTTATAGTTAGTGATGTGAGGGAATTATAGGGACTGTTTGGTTCAGATTCTTCCAAAAGCACTAAATTTGACTCAGATGTCGTCCATGCCATACTGATTTGATTTTTGATGGGCGCAAAGAATTGCTATCAAGCTTAAGTTGTGACGTCATACCGGGATGCGGCCATCAATTCCTGTCAGATTACTAATCGAAATAATAGGCGCATACTACTGCGTGTATTGGGCACATGTCCGCCTATTTTTTACACATCGGTGTTGTATGGCAATTCACATGGACACTATATATCGTTCAGGTTGCAAAATGATTCAGTAATAGCGCAAAAGTGGATGATATTTTTGTCGTAATGCTAACATACGCCAGTAGCCTATATATTATCTTTGTGACAGTAACAGCGAGTTTCGTGTGCGTGAATTAGACCTGAAATTATATTGGTTTGAGAATTGCAAAAGTAGACTTATGCAAAAATACCAGAGGTATACATTTTCAGTCATCTCATGTGCTTTAGACATTATTCTAATAGAGCCAAAGATGATATGTATAGCAAGATACGAAATACTCGCGCGCTTTTCGTCGCTTTTAAACAACAGCGCATCATACGACTACGACGTGACTTTGACGTTATAACAGGGGCATTAACCCGTAACGCGAATGACACGGTAACGCAAATCCCCCTTGACGCGGGAAACAAAGCGAAACAAACCCAACAAATAAATAAATAGTTAGCCAAACAAGGTAAACAAACAAATATGTAAATAAACAAATAGATATGGCGCACTACGGTAAATATAAAGATGGAAAATCAAATGGTAAAAAATGTAGCCTAATCATAGTTGAGGGGGGGGGGGGGGGGGGGGGTGCTCTGCGATCGGATGCACAAATTAAAGGGGAAGAATGGAAATCTTGTGTTTTTAGTTATCGAAAGATAAGGAAAGGTTAGAAATTCATGTTATAGTCCTACTATATGCTACATCACGCCTATACATGCCTATAATTAGGCCTATAGTTAACACCAAATAGGGGGAGGTGTGGGAGTGGTTGTGATGGGGTTGCACGCCTTCAAATATTGTGAGCATTAGCCTACGCATTGCGACTGTAATTGGTGTAGGCAAGAAGAGATGTATCTGATTGTCAAGAAAAATGTGGCAACCGCAATCTTTGAACGGCAATATTCTAAGCACAGCGTACATACGAATAGAGTGGGCACATGGACGCACATGCATTAACAATACACTTCCAGAGTATACGCACAACAATCAGTAACCCTTTTCGAAACTTGTCAACATCAAGAAGAGTAGTGGGGACCGTTGTCCGTATAGTGCGAATTCGCTCCTGTTCAGGCGGTTGGTTGTGTATTTTGTCTTTTTTTAGGGACAATCAGAGAATAATCACTGATCGCTAGAGTCTGGCAAGTGTCCAAGCTAAGACAATGCAAAAATCTTCAAACATTAGTGCCGCTTTCCATGTAAGCTTGTATGCGCGCTTTTCTGCTAGCAGAAAAGTCGATCCAGTGCATTTAGATAGAACCATTTCCATGTGAGCTTTTCAGCGCACTGAAATTCTCTCACTTAAAAACAAGTCGCGCAGTTCGTGACTTTTCTGCTCGCTTTTCTGCTAGCAAAAAAGTTGGTCTAGTGAATTTCCTATATATACATTTCCACGGGCGCTTGTCCTTGCAGCTGACACGCGCGCTTGTTATGTATGTTGATCTTGTACGCATGCGTGTAGCCTGATAAGCCCGTTATCTAGTAATTGTAGCGTTTAAATGGGTGAAGATTTACATGCAATAATGATGCCATACAAGAGTCAGCTTCTGTATTATTTGCGCAAGAGACAAAGAACTCGCATTCGTATTATGCAGTTAATGCGGTTGACAAACTAAAAAAGAGTGCACAGATATTGGGTGCAGATATTGTTCTACCAGATCAATTAACTGCTCCTGTTTTTGAAAGCTCAGCTTCAGGACCTGGCCTCTGTACTTTTGCGACATGATGCATGTAGTGTATAGGAAAGCAAAATTGATAAAAAAAAAAATATACAGAACTAGCGCCTGAAATTCGCTTGTCTACGCTAGGAAAACATCCGGATTCGCTGGTAAACTCGCCCACATGGAAATAGACAAACCCGCGAGCAGAAAAGCTTGCGAGAACACGCGAGAAGAACAGCTCACATGGACAGCGGGCCTTAGTACACCGCCGGTAAGCGCTAGTACGCCGTTAGATCGAGGTGAGGACAAAAAACGTGACCGATCAAGTGACAACAGTGCTGGATCATTAATGGAGCCTAGCCCTGCCCGTACAAGACTTTATCCCGTGTGAAGAAACGCCTGGGAGTTCTTACCATCAAGATTTGGGGGTGAGCACGCCTTCACATTCAGCCCCATATCAGCAGAATCAACAAAATCAGGAACTGTATGTGGCTGGGTTAACCAGCCCGATGTCTTCTAATCCTGGTGGTATTCCCGTCCCAATAACTCATGCAGCACCGTTTGTGCAGTTAATCCTGCAGACCTTGCAAAGCCCTGCTTTCCAATCAGTCATGGTACCGCTCTTGTCAGCAGCAATTGAGCCCACTATTATCAGCACAATTCAACAAACAGTCCATGCCACTTTACAAGCAGCTATTCATTCCGGTCTAGAATCAATTCTAAGTGAGCAGCAAAAAAAGAACGGGAGGAAATTAAACGGTTAAATGATGAAATGAATACATTAAAACAAACAAGCATCGAACTGACAAATAAAATAGACAATTTGGAGGCACGAGTGTTAATAAATGAGGTAGCTAGTGAAAATCAGGAACAATACAGCAGACGTACTTGTTTAAGATTTCACAACGTACCCTTAGCTAATCGTACTTATAATACCGAAGTGACATTAGATCAGGAAAGGCACAGATTAGTGTACGGTTCATGTCTTATAATGTTAGAGCGCGAGTGTACGGTGCAAAACGCGAGCTGGCGAACAATAACCGTGAAGGAGTCTTTGTAACGGAGGACTTAACAAAAACAAGAAATGGGCTAATGTATTCTCTACGGCAGCTGAAACGGGAAAAGAAAATCGCGCAGTGATGGACTCAGGACGTCAGAATATTTGTGAGGACTGTCATAGGTGGAGACAAAATCTTCATAAGGTCGTCCAACGACATTAACAGACTAACGTAAATCAACCCTCTGAAATTTGAAGTACAAATGTCGAGACAATTAGACAGGTAGGCTCTGCTGGTGATCGTTTTTTGAAGAAATTCGACTGAATCTGTATGAAAAAAGAAAAATTTGGATATATAAGAAGGCGGATTTTGTGAAGCTGAACAGGGAAATTCTTAATACTAATACTAATGGATAGCTCTATTTTTAACCTGTGATGACGTAAATGAGAGGTGTGAAATATTCAACACACTTTTTATGGATATGGTAAATGAGGGTATCCCTAATAGAGTGGTAACAATTAGGACTGATGATAAACTATGGTTCGACGGGGCACTAAGGCGTGTAATTAGGGTAAGGAATAGACTTAGGAAAGGTGACAGGAGGAGCCAGCTGCAAACAGACAGGCTCAAATTTAAAAGGCAAGGAAACAAAGTTAATAATATGAAAAAGAAGGCAAAATAGGATTTTAAAGGATCTGCAGATATAATGTTAGAGGAGCTGTCTACTCATAATCCCCGTCCATACTGGAAATTAGTGAAACAGCTTATTAGCGGAAACTCCACCTCAACTATCCCGCCACTAGTATTTGAAGATAATGGATATGAGTTCCACAAGGTTCAGCGCTCGGTCCACTCTTATTCCTAATTTATATAAGTGCCATTTCACATAACATCGATAGTGTCTTACGTTCTTATGCTGATGACACAGCTTTATGCTGTTCCGGTGCCACGTCAATTGAAATTGAAAGAAACCTAAATAAAGATTTAAACCAAATTTCTGACTGGTCGAAACAATGGTTAGTCAAGTTTAATGCCACAAAAACTGTAAATCTAACTATTTCGAATACTCTTAGCTTTTCATTTCCGAATATTTTTCTAAATAACATACACATATCATCAGTGCTGTCTAGTAAGTATCTTGGCGTAACAATTTCGAACAATTTAAAGTGAACAGACAACTCATATAGACCAAATATCCAAAAAGACTGCCAAGATAGTGGCCACCATGCGGCAGATGAAATACATTTTAAGTAGAAAAACATTATTCAAAATGTATGTTGCTTACCTCCGCCCAGTACTCGAATATGGGTGTAAAGTTTGGGACGGATGTTCGGACCAGGATGCTGATAAACTTGAGATCATTCAGAACGAAGCCATGCGGATTATAACTGGTCTGCCAAAATACACACCGTTGGCAAATCTTTATAGTGAAACGGGCATAATACCTCTACGGGAGCACCGAAATCACAAAAAACTTATTTTGTTCTATAAAATTATCCACAACGAGTGCCCTGACTATATACGTGATTTGATTCCTGAACGGGCGGGTAATGCTTCAAGATATAATCTTCGAAATTTTGAGAATTTTATTCCACCAAGGCATCGCCTTGAAGTGTTTAAAAAATCTTTTCTACCTAGTACCATCCAATTGTGGAACAATCTAGAAACAGCAATAAAGTCAGCGCCGTCTGTTTCGATTTTCAAAAGCAATCTTACAAAATCTGACCGAAATGTTTCAGAACCAATTTCCGTGTACTATTCCTCAGGTAGAAGGCGCGAAAATATCTTACTTTGCAAGCTCAGAAACAATTGTAGCCAACTGAATAATGATTTATTTCGACACCATTACCTCCAAGAAAGAAACTGCCCAGAATGTCAAACGCCAGAAACATCTTTTCATTATTTCTTAGAATGTCGAACATTGGAGAGTGAGAAAAGGGATTTATTTAGGGCCATAGTAGGATTTATTCCCAATATGCTGCTAGTCTTCATTCTGAATGGAAATTCAGATTTATCTTCACAAATGAACGATGTTTTGCCAAAAGAATTTACAGAATTATATAAAACAAACCAAACGCTTTTAACATATACATACTAACTGCTAAGTGATATTAAATATCTCTCCTAACATCTATCTCCCTCTCTATCTCTCTTCCCACTCTTCCACCTCTTCTCCTCTTCCCCTCTCTCGCCCTCTTGCCCTCTCCTCCCCCCCCCCTTTCTCCCCTCCCCCCTTTCCCCGCTCCCCCTCTCCCCCCTCCCCCTCTGCCCCCTCCCCACTCCCCCCTCCCCCTCCACCCTCCTCCCTCCCCCCTCCCCACGTCCCCCTTCCCCCCTCTCCTCTCCCCCTCCTCCCCCACCCCTTCCCACCTTCCCCTACCCCTCCCCCACCCCCATCCTCCCCTCCCCCTCCCCCCTCTCCCCCCTATCCCTCCCCCTAGGGAATTCCAGAGGATGACGTCATTTTCGGGAAACCACGATTTCCAAATTGCTCTGCCCATGCATGTGCATGCGCGTACAACCACCTGTAGGCACTATTCGGCATTCTTTCTGCTGCTGTATTGGCGGCATTGATTAGAACAAGAGGCCCAAAGGCATGTGACGCACATCTGGACAATTAGTATTTGAAACATTTGCATTTAAATATACATGATTCTTTTCAATAAAACAGATGGCCACCGGAAAAACTGACCAATTAAAATACTAAATAGAAGCTCCAGATTCTACCACTGTAGGATCACCAAAGTCAAATTTGGTTAAAATCGACCAAGTGGTTTATGAGGAGTAGTGTTTTATAGCAAAGTTGATGGACGGACGACGGACGGACGATGGATTGATGGACGACGGACGACGGGTGGACGACGGACGGTCGCCACGGCATAAGCTCACTTGGCCAATCGGACCAGGTGAGCAGAAAATGTCTGATGCCAAATTAACGACCAAACAGATGGAGATGTTGATCGAAGAGGCGCGGCTAAATCCTGGCATCTATGGCCAGTCTCTGGACAGCTACAGAAACAAGAATGTCTGGACCAAAATTGCCCAGAACTTCAAGACAGACGATGTGGCAGGTAATAGATACACATACATGTATATCCGTTTATCAAATAATTTATAATCGGTGTTAAGTTTGAGAAATATCTGTAATAGACAATTATCTTAAGCAGGGCAGGTACATCGGCTACCAGTTTGTCACATCAGTAGGCCATGGTGACCGTTTGACTTACAGGCAGATCACCTTCAAACTCTGATCAATTTCCTCGACTTCTGCGCATCTGATTGATAAACTGACATCAAGTCCGTCCGTCCAATCGTTCATCACCCATCCAGGTCCGCACCAACCCATCCATCAATCTATCCTCCAATGCATACATCCTCCCTCCCAACCAACCATTCATCCGTACATCCATAGATGAATCTACACGTGGTTGCCTGTCTGCCTGCCTACCTGCCTGCCTGTATGCCTGCCTGCCTGCCTGCCCACATGCATACTTGCATGTTTATCGCTTTTCTGAGGCAGTAAATTTACTTAACTTTTAAAATGAAGGGTACAGCCCCATGATATGTAAAACATTGAAATTTAATATAATTATTCTAATGCAAAAGCAGGTATTTCTAACAATAAAAAGCTTAATTAACATTGTAATCTACTGTGCAAAAGGGGATATACTTATTCGAATGTACAGCAAACGAACCTCAATTAAGCTTGCCATATAACATTTTACTAAATCATCAATCTATACAATTCTAAGTAGAAAACCCACAAGAATGACTGTGTCTACCACAACCGGAAAGAAACACTAGAATTATCTATTAAAGACCTGGTGATACCAGAGAGCAGGAAATTACGTCACTAATAGAATGATTCGCGCGCGGCAGTAGCTTAATAAACGCCTGCAATGGAAATCTTCTAGCCGCGCGTGGTATGGAAAAGCTGCCTTACATAGTGAAACTCTGCACTATTCCTGGAATAAAAATAGTTCCCTTTTTCTTCACGGCTAATCATAGCTCAAAATGGTGAGTCTGTTAAAAATATATGTTCGTCACTACAGATGCATGACGGGAAATTAAAACAGAATCGGCCCTTAACCACTAAATTCCCGACTCCCTCTGTCTAATGAAAATTTCATAAATACACGCTTTACGGTTTCCAGTCCTATTCAGTGAGAAAACCTTCACACCGTAGGGGCCTATTGTGGTTTCCCACTAAAAAGTGCTACTATGGTCTACAAACATCGAAACTCACCTAACATCACACATCTCTAACCCCACACACTTATTCTCGCTTTTGCACAGCGTTTCATTAACATCTTCACCCAACAGCACGATTCATCTATACCTATACCTACTACTCCACAGATACTGACAGATGAAATGGTATGTCACTAATGGACGGACGATTAAGAATTCCTACCATTATATTATAACTTCCACCTACAATCTTCATTCATCTAGAAGAAAATCTGTCACAACGAAAACTTTTTGTCGTATTACAATACCTGTCCTCCTTATACTACAGATGGGAAACAATTTTAGGAACTTGTTTGCTCCTGCTAAAACTATCATTATCTTGCTTCAGGCATCTGATAATACCGCTGGTTACCACTCATGACATGCCCTTCAGACACATGAGTACACTCCTATCAAAATCTGATGAAATTACTTGATGACAGGTGCTAACAGAGATTCGTGAGCCCAAACTCTGGTATCCGAAAAACATCTGGAGAGGAATTCCAACAACCCTTCAAATAAATGAATATATTTTTCAACAATATTTTATATACACAACATTATTCACCTCTATTATACGATTTGCCTAATTACATAAATATAGAATTCGTATTAGGAGTTACAGGTTCATCTGCATCCCGTATACCATGTGAACAACTGAACACATCCCTCCCTGCTCCAGATGTAATTGAACACAGGAAGGTGCTAACGAAAATTCACGAACCCGTGAACAAATGACCGATGCTATCTGAAATTAAAATCTCACCCGTAAATCTCCCTCTCCGAACCATCTATACAAATATCTCCTCTCTTTTTACACTATAATGTCCTTATTTCCTATTATCACCGTCTGCTACATTTTCCAAACCAGCATCGGCACATTTCATAATCAGGTTACTCCTTTAATTTTAATCGTTGCACATACGTTAGATAACTCACCAGAAAAGCTGGAGGTGTTCTGTTGGGAAAGCAATCACTTGATAACAATGGTATGTTATTCCTGTTTTCCAATTTGGTAGCGCGTATATAATTCTTATCCTCAATTACTTCTTCCCATGGAAGATATCCAGCTAGCCACTGTAATAAACAACATCCCATGGATTCCATATCACTTGTTCTAGATGCGCTTGCTCCCATATGGGAATCACAGCTTGCAAATGTACTACTTCCTTCATGAATTAAGCTAGGATCCTCTTGATATTTTCTATGTTCACCTTTTACCAGATATCTGGATGTTTGGCCAAAATCCACCAGATATATTTCTTTCTTCCCGATTTTACTAACAAAGTGGACGACTTGATATCCGCATGGACCACTCTTTTGTCATGGAGATATTCCATAATTTCCGATAATTGCAATCCCAAGAACTTTACCGTTTTTTGAGAAAAACATCTGTCGGTTTCTTCGAATATTCCTTCCCCAATCTGATCCTAGATGTGTTATCGCCATGAACCAATAACTGATTCCGTTTTTCTGATGGAGTCCAGAAGCAATCGCTTCTGTAATCGCTAAATAACTGAGATTACGCGATTGTTTCCATTTATATAGCAACTCATCACTAGGAACCACTACATCGCCGTTTGGACTTCCCGGATGAATTTAAGGATGCAGCCTAGGCTAGGTACCCTTCCACCCACGTGTGAGATACTATAAACAAGACAAACATGCACAAGACTGCAATAAGATGCCCTTTATGGTTACCTTTTATACCTATCCTGTGATAAACTTAACACCCTAGGGGACCTATCACCGTTTCCCACTAGAAGTGATACTGTGGGCCACACCACCAAAACTTCACATTGTAGAGGGCCTATCACGGTTTCATTCTAAAAATGTTACTATGGAGGTCGCCCATCATCAAAACACGAAAAATACAGACAACTCCTTTTTTCCATCTTACACATGTGCCATCCTGCGTCCCGAATCTCACTTTTCATGAAGTTCGATCACAGGAGGCATGACTTGCAATGCGAACGCTTGCCATGGCCTGACTGTACACTGAGCTATCTTGACCACATCTAACCAAAAATGGGTTGATGAACTAACATGATCAAGATAACCGGCTGGTGACCCAGTCGATAGCGATCACCTTCTGAACTCATGCACAGAGGCAACCGAGTGCCTGATCTGCATCCATTCTTGCTAATGGGTGCAGATATTATTCTACCAGATCAATTAACTACTCCTGTTTTTGAAAGCTCAGCTTCAGGACCTGGCCTTTGTACGTTTGCGATATAACACAAGTAGTGTGTAGGAAAGTAAGAGCTTATCAAAGATATGCAGACTGAAAGAGAAAGAGACTGAAATTCGCTTGCCTACGCTAGAAAAACAGCTTGATTTGCTGGCAAACTGGCCCGCATGGAAATAGAAAAACCCGCGGGCAGAAAACGTGCGAGAACACGCGAGCAGAAAAGCTCACATGGAAAGTGCGCCTTACTCCCTACTGAACCCGCCGGCCTGCCTGACTGTCCGCTCGCCCATTTGTCCATCCGCTTGCTTGCTCGCCAGCCCGCTGACTGGTGCATTCACTCACTCACTCTCCTAGCTACGCATGAAAATGTGGCATTGTACTATCTAGCTAGTGGGGAACTAAGAAGTGAGAATAGGGCATCTCGTATAGGTATTCTGCTTATGGTTCCTTCTGCGTTTCAGGGAAAAGCTTTGACTCCATGGGCACCCTTCGTGGCTGCCTGTCTGAAGGCAGCATAATGGAGTATGGGGAAAATGAAGACTCTTTCCTTGGTCAGTATGCTAATATTTCGATGAGGTCACGCAAATGAAGGTTAGTAAATAATAATAGGGGCTCGTGAGGGAGAGGGGGTGGAAGGATTAGGAAAGAGGGTAAGCGAGGCACAGATGGAGAAGCGAAGGACACGGGGATGGGGAGAGAGAGGGAAGGGTGGACGGAGCGGGAAGGCAGGATGGGAATAGGACTGAATTTCGACTGAATCTAGAGTTATTGTAGATTTATTCTACAACATACACACTTTATCTGTGACAAACATGGGATCACTAATGGCATGCTAGAATAAAGCGGTAAACATCTTTTTCGTCTTCATTTGAGTTCCCAAAGCAAGCATGCTTACGGTCGAAGTCCAGTTCAGGACATAAAGATTGTCGTACATAATTCGTCAACAACTCCGATAGTTTTGTTTCCAGGATTTCCTCTGATGGCCACATTTCTGATTTGATCTCAAAAACCGGCCTTCATTTTAACATGGCCATATCTCTCTCCACCTCTCTGTCTCTCTCTCTCTCTCTCTCTCTCTCTCTCTCTCTCTCTCTCTCTCTCTCTCTCTCTCTCTCTCTCGCTGTCTCTCTCTCTCTCTCTTTCTCCCTCCCTCCCTCCCTCCTTCTCCCTCTCTCTCTCCCTCCCTCCCTCCCTCCCCTCTCTCTCTCTCTCCATCTCTCTAACCCTCTCTCTCTCTCTCTCCATCTCGTTCTCTTCCTCTCTCTCTCTCTCTCTCTCTTCCTCTCTCTCTCCCTCTCTCTCTCCCTCTCTCTAGCTCTCTCCCTCTCTCCCCCTCTCTCTCTCCCTCTCTCTCTCTCTCTCCCTCTCCCTCTCCCTCTCCCTCTCTCCCTCTCTCACGCCGTATGGTACTTAGCTTCAATAGCTAATAAGTCTCCCCTGATCTTTTCGCATGAGATCAGTGTCTTGCATAGCTAAACACATTTCTCTTACTGATCTCTCAGCTGAACTCAGTGAATATTCGTAGAGTCGACATGAATTTTCGACCACACAAAATATACATAACTTACTACTAGACCTACCTGGTGATTGTCTTTTTGATTTTCGTATCTCGGAGCCGTCAAACATATTTGTTTCCTTTTCCTATTCTTTTCCATACTTAGTTTTGAATTGTTAATCCTCTGATGACACGATCAATGCCAATAAGCATTGTTATTGATAAAAGCGCCAACCGTCAAGAATCCACTCCAAACTCAACATTAACTGGCGAATCATCTAACTGTTTAAATTGGTCCAGGTTTTCTAGTAAAGAACTATACACATTAATGGCATCACAGTGTGTCTTATTTTGTGGACAACACAGCTCCTCTGAAGTAACTGTTTGTCAAACTACACACGCAGTCCAATCCATTTCTGGTACAAATGATCAAGTTAAGTTTTGAAAGTTTTATTGTCAATATTATGCAGTCTGGCACCATAGGAGATTACGCAATGACCCGTAAGACAAAAATTAGATTATAATAGCAGAGAAATAATTAATATATTCCTAACAGTTATATGTGACTAAGTGTAAATGTTCATCTGTCTTTGTATGATAAAAGTGTGATGGATTAGGGACTTGATCGTTATATGCTGGACAAAAGTGTCAAATTTGGCTGAGAGACACCTTACGGGATACTCGTTTTCGTGACAATCCTTCTTGTTATTTTGCTCTATCCGTGTAAGTATAGTTAAACCACACTTGGTATTTAATACTTTCTTTACCAGCCAGCACACACTATTTGAAATGTGTAAATTTTACAATCATAGCAAAAATACTAATGGTACGTCACTTATTGCTTTGTTTTTTATCAGAAAAAGCCGCCATTTTGAATAAATGACGCCATAAACATGACATACGTGTCAAATTCCTAAAACACACACCCTAATGTGTCTCTCAGACAAATTTGACACTTTTGTCCAGCATGTAACGATCAAGTCACTAAGCCACCCCACTACTAGCAATGTTATTACACTTTCCTTCCACTCTATTTGTTAATATAAATCATAGCTGTACTGTTGTTCACGAGTATTTTAATATGAACATTGCGCATACTAATACAAAATGGCGTAAGTCAGTAATGATGCGTGTAATTTTAGATAATTGTCGATTGATCTTTATGTTCCACCACAGCCTAAATTCGAGGCATCTCTAGTTAAAATAGTGTCATATTTGGAAACCGTCACTGGTTTTTCACACATTACAATGCTCCTAATCCACCATGTTAAGTCGTCTCTGCATTCCAAATTCAAGAAAAATGATCCGTCATAATTGCTTAAACTACTCTTCAGTGTTTAATTTTTTTTAGAATTTCCATTCGCCTTACATACAGAGGTCCATGTTTTAGAGTTGGTTCAGAATATATTACTATTCCACTAATTTCAGCAAACCTAATAGTACATTGCCTTTTCAACAGAAGCTGACCAAGCTTATTAATGGTTTTAACTGCTGTGTCCCTAGTTAACTTTGCTGGCATTTTCTTACCTAAGGGTATGAAAAATAAAAATGTAGTTTCTGTAGTAGTAGTAGTAGCAGCAGCAGCGGCAGCGGCGGCGGCGGCGGCGGCGGCGGCGGCGGCGGCGGCGGCGGCGGCGGCGGCGGCGGCGGCGGCGGCAGCGGCAGCGGCAGCGGCAGCGGCAGCGGCAGCAGCAGCAGCAGCAGCAGCAGAGTGTGGTGGATCCCGAAGATGAGCGTTTGTACCACCACGTGTCTTGAAGTGCCACAACTCTGTAGTCTCAAAAGCCACCAGCTGTATTAATTGACAATACTAAATGAACAGATTTCTTTAGCGACTTCTCTTTGACTGTGCCACTATAGACAGGTGCCACTGTATTTCAATTATTGATCTTTACACAGTTTTGCTTTCACTAGGAAGCTGCGGAGATTATGGTTTTTCTTAAAGGCAATGACATGTCTGGCCCCAAAGCGTTCACGTAATTTGGTTTGTAATGTATTGTATTCATCTTTGAAAATGTTCGCAACTTCAACAGTTTTCCTATTGTATATTAGGACAAACGATAGTATCCCCCTTGTATCTGATAGGTATGAGTCTACATTTAGGCCACATGGCCATTTTGTCTGCAGACATTTAATCCAGAATGATTCTCTGAGAAGTCGGCATTTTACCGTTTCTAATTCTGTATCTAAAATTGTCGTCTGTTCAATTGGTAAGATTTCCAAATCACGGTGGATAAGATGGTCTGGCAGATTGAAATGCTCAGCTACACTAGTGTCCTCATTCAGGTGTATGTCGGATATATGCCTAGTGGCACGCACTCTGAATGGACCTTTTGTTTGCCATACATATTATTTTTGACACAGCCTGCATGATATTAAGTAAATTACATTTTCTGTGTTGCAATCCAGGCATGATTGAATTTGGAACTTGTTTTTTTGTTTGGAAGCTAGTAAAGCCATCTTGGTTCGGGAGAAATTTGTTTAATTTACACCTAGTTTTTTCACATTTCCTGGAGTGTTCCCTCCTAGGTACGGGTTGGTTGTGGCCATCTGAGTGGTGGCCTGATCTTTCAGGTTATATTGTTTATATGTTATCTTCTGTAAGGTGTCCGACTTGATTTTCCGAAGTTGGCGGGTGGAGTAGCCTCTTGTTTTCAGTGCATGAAATAAGGTTGAACATGCAGAATTTAAACTTTCTTTATCGCTAGAGTTCCTATGAAATCGATTGATTTGTGATTTTACTAGTCCTTCGAAAGCGTGTGGAGGGTGAAAAGATGTTTTGTGGAGTAACTGGTGTGAATATGTCGGCTTGAAATAAACCTTATGATCTATATAATTGGATGCATTGAATGTAGTGCCTTTGTAGACCTTTAGGTCTAAGAAGTCAACTGAGCTATCACTGATATCTGCCTTAAGTTTGATATTGGGATCATGACTATTTAGAGTGAGTAAGAATTCTGTGAAATTTTCTTTAGAGTGTGGCCAAATTAAGATGTCATCCAGATACCTGTTAAAGTTAAGAGGGCTATTATTGCACTTTTTAAGGGCTTCGTCTTCCCATTCTGTCATGTAGATATTTGCTAAAACGTTTGCCCTTGGCGCAACCACTAATCTGTTGGTAGATATCTCCATAGAACTCAAAATCGTTGCCTTTAGACTAAGTTCTAATAGGAACAAGATCTCTGTATCAGGACGTTGAATATCTGGGTATTTTTTAAAGGCCCGTCTACCGAGTTCATCCCCTTTTCAATATCAATGTTTGTGCACATTGAATCTGCATCTAGAGTTATTAGGAATGCATTCGGTGGAACTTTGATTTGGGCCAGTTTTGCTAGGAAATCTTCAGTGGTTTTTTTAGAAAACTCGGGTGCCTATTAGCAATGGGCTGTAGATGATAATCAATGAACTCGCTGATCCTTTATGATTCAGAACCACAGTCTGAAATAATCGGCCTACCGGGATTCATCCATGAGCGTATCGGTTTGTGAATTTTAGGCAGTTAGTATAATATACGTGGCTTTGAATCGCATTTGGCAGACAAGTACTTAAATTGTTTTTAGTGAGCTTATCCTTTTTTTAGTAATGCCTCGAGAATTTCATTAAATATGGGATAGTTGTGTGGCCAAATCGCTTCATCAATTTTTGTGTAGTGCTCAACGTTATTCAGCTGTCTCAGAGCTTCCCGTATGTAATTATCTTTTGTCATTATTACTCTAGCCGAGCCCTTATGTGCTGGTTTGATGATAATAGTATTATTGTTGCATACACTTTTTAGTGCCTGGCGTTCATGTGCAGATAAATTCTGCTTATCTGATGTGGCTACTAGCCCACCTATTCGATCTTTTGTGATTTTTACACTGTCACTGATGGCTGGATCAACAGGTTCCAGTTTCGGTTCCCAGCCCGTTTTGTCTACAAAAGGGAGAAAATCACTTGTAGTATTACTAAAAATGTCTGCTAATTTAATTTGGCGCTTAAATTCCTCAATTTCCCATGTACCATTATCCAGTAGGGCGTCTAGCCCAGTTTTAGGTTTAGTTGTTGGAACAGAGATTAGTCCGTAATTTAGAAGTAAACATTCTGATTCACTTAATGGCGAGCCAGTGAGGTTAACAATATTGGTACCTAAGCCAGTGTCTGGGTGATTATGACCTTGACCCGAATTTAGTTTAAATATATGCAATGCAGCCAGTGGGTGTATATTTTGTTTGCTGTTTCCTCTGTCCAGTGAATATTTTCAGAGCCCGGTCTGAATTGGGCCACGGGGAATAATGTTATCGTTTTGATACTGGACCTAGAAGATAAGACTGCTGAGTTTATCTCTCTGATGGTTGTTTGCTGTAGAGAGTCTAGCTTGCTTATAGCCAGATTCTCTAAAACCATATTAACACATGGGTGTATTGCAATGCTCCAGATGTACCAACATTTATTATTATTCTAAAACATTTTACTTATTGTCTTACTTCTTTAGTGCACTAACAGTTTTGCGATGTGACAATTTGAATATGTATAAAAGACTTTAATTGGAAAGCAAGCAGAACAACCATTCTTATGTCTAAACATTTGAGACACTTCATGCAGAATTCTGACTGATTACCCATTGAACAATAAACTGGTGCCTCCAGCGCCAATGGCTACTGTCCTACGATATATATATATATATATATATATATATATATATATATATATATATATATATATATATATATATATGCGTGCGTGCGTGCGTGCGTGCGTGCGTGCGTGCGTGCGTGCGTGCGTGCGTGCGTGCGTGCGTGCGTGCGTGCGTGCGTGCGTGCGTGCGTGCGTCGTGCGTAAATGGCCGTGTACGACCTTGCGCGTGTATATGTATGTATGTATGTATTTATATGTGCGTGCGCGCCTGTGCGCGTGTGCGTGTGCGTGTGCATGCGCGCGCGTGCGCGCGTGTGTGTGATGGCCTCGGGAAGATCAGTTTACTGACGATGTATACCCTCCTTAAATAAAGATTATTATTATTATTATTATTATTATTATTATTATTATTATTATTATTATTATTATTATTATTATTATTATTATTATATGAATGTTATTGAATAACACCATATATTGGATTAGGGTTGCGTCAGTCAAAGAACATTTTCAGTTTCTCTATCCATCATCTGACGGCATAATCAACTGCGTGAGTTGTAGGATGACGTCATAATTCAATGACGTAGATAAGTCCTTCAGGAACGCATAATTGGTAATGGCAGCAACAGCACTCAGTCAAATTATTTTCAAAATATTCAACACCTTGCCTGTATAGTTTTGTGGAAATGTATAGTCAGGGAGTTCTGGGATCGAAGTGAGGTGTGTGAGGAGCTTAGCTAGAGATGGGCGGGGCATAGTTAAAACTGGAAAAGTCAATTCCTTAAACCTCGGAGAATTTTTCTTCCTCTAAAAGCTTATGTGGCTCTCTATGTAGACCAAGTAGTTTATGAGCAGCTGCCCCGCCCTCAACTACTTGATTTTTAGATCAAGTCGGTTCAGTGATATGGTTGGGTGAGGAGGAGTGGGATGATGTCTGAGGAGATGTTTGAAAAGTCTCAAATATTAGCGAAATAGATGAATCCGATCTGTCGATCAAATATATAACGTCATAATCAATTAAGTCACATGTAGGCTGACGTCACAATTATAATTTATAGAAAATCTCCTTTAAAACCTTGGAATAGTTAGATGTACAAATTGTATGTCTTTGATAGTTTTACTATAAATTAGTAAAGACTATGTTCGAATATTTTGTAAGTAATTTGACTGGGCGCTGTTGCTGCCATAGTCAGCTGTGGCAGCAACAGCACCATGTCAAATTAGTTTCAAAATATTCAACAGCTTACCTGTATAGTTTACCTTATTATTGAGGTTCTGGAAATTGAGTGTTCGATCGATCCCAACACGGGCAAAACGTAGGGGGAGCTTAGCTAAAAGTAGACACGCTCATTCCAAGAACCGATCCTTTGACCTAATCAAGTAATCGTATTCATGTATTTTCAAACACCATCCTTCAGTTTTAAAAAGAAACTGTTTCAAAAACATTTCCTGAATCCGTAAACCGTGACAATCTGAATGATTTTCGGACATAATATACAAACATCTGATTTTGCCGGTGAACGTGAAAAATACGGTCAAACACTTTCCTTTCTGTAAAGAAATCAATATGTATTAATCCCAAGCAATATATTGACCTTTTTGTCATTGGTGAAATGTTTTTCAATGATAATGAGATAATGAAACTATAAATAATTCGCATATGAATGACATCAAATTTAAGACTATGTAAGTATTACACATCCCGGTTCACGAAAGAATTGCCCTAAGGTACTACATCATAAGCATTTAAGATGTTCAACCCAATCTATTCATGGAGTGGCATGTCCTAATCCAACCTATTAACAAGAACAAGTACACATGTTGATGCAAGGCATCAATGGTAAATAGCGTGACTCAACTGTTTCATGAAAAAATGAAGTTATATAAAGGCATACAAGCCACTCATGACAAAAATATAGGCGGACAATACCACAAAAGAAGGAATATTTCTTGCAAAAAGATATGGGCAGTATTAGCTATGGCCTAGGAAAAGCAGTTTATATTTTTGGTCAGTCCAACAATTTTTCCATCCATCCTTTTTCTTCAGGCCAAACTCCTTAACAGAGAGAGAGGAACAGACAAAATTAAGAGCAGCCAGTGATGAGAAAATTGCACTACTGCATCAACAGAGCGTAGCAGATCAAATTTGGGTCATTAGGTATCAACAACTTGCAAAGGTAAAGAAATCAACAGAACTGGCAACCCAGTCAGTAGAAAATCGGCGCAAGAAGCAGTACAGACCCTGACACCCATTCAAACATATTAAAGAAGACTGTAAAGAATATTTTAAACCTAAATCTTGATACCTTCTTAAACATACGTGAAGAGCTTATTACCTGGAAATATATTAGTGAAATATACACTGCAATGCTAGTGAAATGCACAAAGCAAGTATATTTTGTATGCAATACAGGACCCCGATTTTTTTTAAACATATTTTATTGCATATATTACAATGGGATTGGGCATAAGTTGTTCGAAACTTAGAAAAGCCCTCGCCCTACAGAAAAAATGTATAGGCGGCAAACATAAACATATACACAAAATAACAAAGTAAACGTATAAATAGATTAAATATTATAATGCATGTACATCATATTGAGTATTTATATGACACACACACACACACAGAGAGAGAGAGAGAGAGAGAGAGAGAGAGAGAGAGAGAGAGAGAGAGAGAGAGAAGTATAGTGAAGAGAGATCCAGAGAGGATAGTGAGGCCAATAATTTTACCCCGATCTGTACCGACAGACAACATTTTCAACAAAGGTAAGTGGTCAGGATAGAACCTATACCGTGAACCTAGTTTTCTCCAACGAAAATGATATAGTAGAAAACATTCTGACTGAAGACCCAGTGGGAAACAGCCACGGCATCGTGATCTGTTTCATTTAGCTATCGTATCTATGCCACCTATTAAACGATATCTTTACTGGAAACAGTGACAAACTATTAAATCAAATATTTTTGCTCGACAAAAAGGCCAAATTCGGCCTCAACCGTTGTAATGATGACGATCTTGTAGACCATATTTACAAATGTTAGGGTATTAGCCTGATAAGTTAGGTTCTACCAGTACACGCGGCTAATAATATGGGATATATAGAAACATTTTCACATTACTATAATAAATATTTGGTGGTAGAATTGTTATAATATTTCACACAGCACGAGAACATTGTGAGTTCTATATTGCCTTATGTTCGAAAACTGGCTACAAGGCATGTAGAGATATTCTGGTACCGAATATAGTACATTATTGGAATTTGACAATGGTGTGCCACTACTAAATTGCATATGACGAAATTACTGTATAGTAAACACCTTTTAAACCTTTGATACTTTATTAGCGTATTCATATACGTATCCAACCATATGGATGAACTTCTGGGGCCGAACCTATTGCAAACAGTGTGGTACAGAAAATCGTTGATCTGACAGAATCTGCGCCAATTTTCGGTATGGAATTGTGTACTATGAAATTAGGTTCTTGTAGAATTTTTTTAAATTCGGAATACAACTAGCATATTTCCTATAAGTATTCGTGGGTGAAATTCTGGGGTGAACGTATTGCAATGAAAACCATGAATTAGCCTAAGTTTGAGCTTATTTACGTTGCGAAATTTTTTAAATCTCACTACGTCGTAAGCTTATGCCTATACCTATCTAAACATATGGGTGATATTCTGGGACGAACCCATATGTCAGGACATATCGACACCTATCTAAATGTGGTGAATGTGAACCAACCATATTACAATGGGGGGCCATATGGCGAATATGTAACTACATATTACCTAATTACTTGATGGTAGAATCGTGCAAAAGCAGTAGTACATATTCAGTTATATATAGCTATATATAAAAAAAAGATTACAAACCGAGAACTGAGATTCTAGTACTGAATATAGTAAATTGTGGGCATTTGACAACTGTCCGTGGCTACTAAATTGAATATTAAGAAATTATTACGTGGTAGAAATCTCAAGATTCGTTAACGTATTCATATCCCTATCTAACAATATGGGTGAAATTATGTAGCCACACATATTGCAGACGGTAGGGTATTGAAAACCGCAGATCTGCCAACATTGGAACACATTTATGCGATGAAATCGCATACCGCGAAAATACTTCACGTTCGAATTCCTTTAAATTCCCAATGTAACTAGCATATTCAAACTTCTATACGTCTATGTGAGCCGAGTTCTGGAACCGACCATATTACGGAAAGCAGGGCACCGAAAACCACGAATACACCATCATTTAGCGTATTAAAATTACTTCATCTAGAATTTGTTAGATTTGGAATATAACTAGCATATTAAAGCTCAAGCCATCGTGGAGTAAATTATGTGGCTGAACTTACTACAGACAATAGGGCACCGAAATCTGTGGTGGTTTATTAATACAATGAACCTTTCCAGTTTAGCTATGCCCCGCCCATCTCTAGCTAAACTCCACCCATACCACTCTCGAGTTGGGATCGATGGATTTCTGAACTTCTAGATGATAAATTCCAAGAAAACTATACAGGTAAGACGTGGAATATTTTGACACTAAATTGACTGGGTCCTGTTGCTATGGCAGCAACAGCGCCCAGTCAAATTACTTTCAAAATATTCAACAGCATTTTTATTAAATAACAAAAACATACAATTCGTACAACGTGTCAGATTATTAAGCATTTAAGATGGAGTAAATCGAGTTAGTCATGACGTCATTATTATGACGTTGTCCTACGCGTCACTTAATTAATTACGACGTCATATGACCGAATATGATGGATAGACAACCTGAAAAGGCCATTAGGAAGTGGTATTAATTACCCTCGCTCCGTCAGAGGATGAGTGTATTGTATTCGGGTTTACGTGCGTTCGGGATGGCAAGGGTCTACAATCTATGATTGACCTTGTTAAAATATGTGACCTATAAATACAGGTGCTCTCTTAATACAAGTGGTCCATATTGTGTGGACCACGCATTAACAAGTGATATTAGCCCTGTAATGCTCAATTTGCTCATGCCAATTTCAATAGAGGGATCCATTTCTAGGTATGCCATGCCTATTTCTAGCTAAGCTCCACCCCTTTTTGGCGTGTTGGAATCGATGTCTATATATACGCTGAATAATGAATTCCCAGATTTCCAATTTCAAGGTAACTATACAGGTAAGCTGATGACTATTTTGAAACTAATTTGACCGGGTGCAACGAAAACCGTGAATCGGCCTAAAATTGAGCGAAATTATTTCATGGTAGATAGTTTTAAATCTCACTACTCCGTAAGTGTATGCCTATACCTATCTAAACATATGGGTGACATTCTGGGGCCGAACCCATTATGCGCGATATGCCAGGACATACCGACACCTATCTGAATGTGGTGAATGCGAACCAACCATATTATAATGGGGCCATACGGCGAATATGTAACTACCTACGATGAAATTACCTGACGGTAGAATTCTGCAAAAGCACCAGCTCATATTGAGTTATATACATCCAAATATAAAAAAAATTATTACAAATCGGGAACAGACATTCTGAAACAGAATATAGTAAATTGTTGGCATTTGACAACTGTCCGTGGCTACTAAATTGAATATTACGAAATTACTACGTGGTAGAAAACTCAAGATTCATTAGCGTGTTCATATCGCTGTCTAATCATATTGGTGAAATTATGTGGCCAAACCCATTGCAGACAGGTAATAGTAGGTCATTGAAAACCCGCAGATCTGCCAAAATTGAAACGAATTTACGGGATGAAATCGTTTACTACAAAATTACTTCACGGTCGAATCTTTTTAAATTCCCAATCTAACTATCGTATTCAAATCCCTCTACGTCTATGTGAGCGAAGTTCTGGAGCGACCATATTACATGCAGACAGTAGGGCACCGAAAAGCACGAAAAACCCAACATTTAAGCCAATTTTTTCCTAATACAATTATTTCATCCATAATTTGTTAGATTCGGAATATACCTAGTATATTAAGGCTCAAGTCTTTGTAGGTGAAATTATGGGGCTAAACATATTACAGACAATAGGGCACTGAAAACTGTTATCACCGGAGATTTAGCAAATTTTCGGTATGAAATTGTGCACTACGAAATTACTTCATGGTAACAAATATATACCTATCTAACAATATGGTTGAAATTATGTGGCCGAATTTCCTGTAGACGTTCTTAACTTAGCACATGCATAGGCCTACACTTTCGGTTGATTTCTGTATTCGACAATCTGCTACAATATTATTGACAGCAATTTTGACTGGAAAATTGGAACATTGGTAGTCTATCAACACATGGATTTATTCCCATGAATGGATTAAAGACAAAAGGATACTACTGATAAACACACATCCATTATTCATTCGTATCACGGGGGTTATCTTTCGATACGAGATCGAGAAATGTATCTCGTATGTAGGGGTCTATTGAGTAGCCACTGACGTAGTGATTTCACGATCCACAGTGTTGCTTTTACAGTCCGCTACGGGGATAGACTGGGTCCCGGTCTATCTGGTATCCGAAGTTGAGTCTGTGTAACAGTCTAGTCGTTGTGATAACGTAAGAAGATGACCGGTCATTACATTAAAGGTGTAGTTTCGAAGAAGCCAAGCCTATATTTTTAGATGGATCCATTATTGTTAGCGAACTCTGTCTACTTTTTCGCCCATTACAATAATATTATGCATGTTTTTCTTTTGAAATTTACCACACACATAGTACGCCTCATGACTGTCTGTAACAAGTCTGTAATTTTTACCCTATCTCGAATGCAACAAATGTGAATCGTACTATAATACAATACGGGGAAGGTTAAACAGACATGGTACATCATCGTCGTCCTCATAATTTATTAACCCTGTATTACCTAAATTGAGTCACGAATATAAATTTTTTTTGATTATTGAGTGCCTATTTGCAGGCCAATAGACGACTGTTTTGAAGAGTTACTATTGGAATGAGTGGCTGAATTATCGAGCCAGCCAATTCAGTGGTGAATTTTCAAAAACTATCTTCTCTTGACCTGCAAATTAACATCCTCAAGCTCACTGTAGATGCCGGTTTTGGCGGCCTCCTCATGAAAGGGTTAAACTACAATAAGAGAAGATGATAGGCTTACATGGACAGTCGTTGTCGTTGCAATACTTAATACAGGTCTATGATAGCAACAAGTAGGTGGGTAGGGTGGGGTGGTGGGCTACCAGTCAAAGTATTAAAAAGATATTCGTATAGTTGTCTTTATCTGAGATATTGAAATTTCGGTGTTAAACATTCTAAAGGATTTTGTTAGAAAAACACACAATTGTGCCCAAGTAAGTCACATGTTGGTGGCGGTTGCTTGAAATGACTTCCATAGGCCTAACGTGAGTCAATCGGTCACTGAATCCGGATGGTTTATTAATACACTAATACCGCGCTTGTGTTGGTATCGATGTATCTCTGAGCTTCTTGACTATCAATTTCCAGAAAACTATACAGGTAAGGGTGTTGACTATTTTGAAACCAATTTGACTGGGTGCTGTTGCTGCTTGTGGCAATAACATCGCCCAGTCAAATTAGTTTCAAACTATTCACCAGCATGTTTTGTAAATAGCAAAGATATACAATTCGTACAACGTGTCGGACCATTAAGCGTTTAAGACGGATTAAATCGAGTCAGTCATGGCGTCATGATTATGACGTCATCCTATACGTCAAGTCGTTGATTATGACATCATATGACGTAATATGATGGATAGACAACATGAAAATTCCCATTAGCAAGTGGTATTAATTATCCTCCCTCCGTCAGAGGACGAGTATATTGTATTTAGGGCAACAATCTATGATTGGCCTTGTTATAATATGTGACCTATAAATATGGGTGGTCTCTTAATACAAGTGGTCCATATTGTGTGGGCCACGCATTACCAAGTGGTCATAGCCATGTAATGCTCAATTTGCTCATGACAATTTCAATAGAGAGATCCATTTCTAGGTATGCCACGCCTATTTCTAGCTAAGCTCCACCCCTTTTTGGCGTGTTGGAATCGATGTCTATATATACGCTGAATAATGAATTCCCAGACTTCCAATTTCAAGGTAACTATACAGGTAAGCTGATGACTATTTTGAAACTAATTTGACGGGGTGCTTTTAAACGTTTGCTGCCTCTAGCCGCAACAACGCCAGGGCAAATTGCCGGACCATTCAATGTTCATGACTGAGCTCGATACGCCATTCATTTACACATTTTGGATTGTGACGTCAGCCTGTATATGAGGTAATTTATTATGACGTCATATCCTTCAGTTACAGATCGAACCCAGCCATTATCATAGAAAATGACTGTTGAATAAATAGCAAAGACATACAATTCGAACAGCGTCTAGTCAAATTAGTTTCAAAATATTCAACAGCATGTTGATTAAATAGCAAAGACGTGCAATTCACATACTTGACTGGCTATTCAATGTTCCTGGTGGAGCTAGATACGTCATTCACTACACATTTTGATTGTGACATCCAGCTACATCTGACCTAAATAATTATGACGTCATATACTGTAGAAACAGATCAGAAAAATCCATTATCATAGAAAATGTCCTCTGTCTAATTGCCGTCCAAGAGACCATTGTGGTTTTTCTTTTGCAATTTACTACTGGAATTATATGATCGGTTATCCAACCAGTCATTCCAGTGGTAAACTTTCAAAACAAGTTCTCCGGCGAGTAGCTAATGTATTTCTCACGATCACCGCAAGAAGCCATTTGTGGTCAGTTTGATGGCGTGCTAAAGTGGACATATAAGAGACGCCGCGAGGGGGCGTGTGCTTGAGTACTTTCATCTGCAGAAAGAATGATAAACATGTTTTGTACGCAGTCCTCCAGCAAAAGAAGAGTACTTATTTAGAGTAGTTATTTGGAGTTCCGTTGGCTGTTTATTAAAATAATTAAGCGGTCATCCACGCGCAAACTCTATTACAGTCGGACTAGAACAAATAAGAGAACTCGCCATGAATCACGCGCGTGAAGATAATAATTATGAGATATCCAGCAATCTAAAAATATAGCCGTGTCTTCGCGCCGAGAATTATTAGATCTCGTATTGAAGGAGATCTCGCGAGACACAGTCCCACAATCCCCTGTGCGAAATGGCCGCGCCTATAGGCAATTCTAGACAGCAATAAATAGAAGCGTGCCCGTGGAGTGGGCACGCAATGATTGGCCCATATTCTTTCGGCAGCATTGATAGACAAACATATCATATTTGATGGTACCCACTATTTACATATGTTACTATATAAACACATGGTGCCCAGATTTTTTATTGAAAACGTGACAATTTGTTCAACCACATATGAAATGATATGGCTATCGACGGACATAGCGAAAATACATTGCTGTCGCGTCTGGGAGTAGGGTTTACTACTCAAATCATCCCTCAAAGGGGCACAAAGCTAAGCAGTCAGTCAGTCAGTCCGTCCGTCAGCCAAGGAAGTAGGCAGGCAGGCAGGCAGACTTACATGCAGTTAGACAGCGAGGCAGGCAGGCAGACAGGCAGACATGGAGACAGACGGGCAGGAAGGCAGGCAGGCAGGCAGGCAGGCAGGCTGGCTGGCTGGCTGGCTGGCAGGCGGACAGGCATGAATGGAGAGGCAGGCAGGCAGGCAGGCAGGCAGGCAGGCAGGCAGGCAGGCAGGCAGGCAGGCAGGCAGGCAGGCAGGCAGGCAGGCAGGCAGGCAGGCAGGCAGGCAGGCAGGCAGGCAGGCAGGCAGGCAGGCAGGCAGGCAGGCAGGCAGGCAGGCAGGCAGGCAGGCAGGCAGGCAGGCAGGCAGGCAGGCAGGCAGGCAGGCAGGCAGGCAGGCAGGCAGGCAGGCAGGCAGGCAGGCAGGCAGGCAGGCAGGCAGGCAGGCAGGCAGGCAGGCAGGCAGGCAGGCAGGCAGGCAGGCAGGCAGGCAGGCAGGCAGGCAGGCAGGCAGGCAGGCAGGCAGGCAGGCAGGCAGGCAGGCAGGCAGGCAGGCAGGCAGGCAGGCAGGCAGGCAGGCAGGCAGGCAGGCAGGCAGGCAGGCAGGCAGGCAGGCAGGCAGGCAGGCAGGCAGGCAGGCAGGCAGGCAGGCAGGCAGGCAGGCAGGCAGGCAGGCAGGCAGGCAGGCAGGCAGGCAGGCAGGCAGGCAGGCAGGCAGGCAGGCAGGCAGGCAGGCAGGCAGGCAGGCAGGCAGGCAGGCAGGCAGGCAGGCAGGCAGGCAGGCAGGCAGGCAGGCAGGCAGGCAGGCAGGCAGGCAGGCAGGCAGGCAGGCAGGCAGGCAGGCAGGCAGGCAGGCAGGCAGGCAGGCAGGCAGGCAGGCAGGCAGGCAGGCAGGCAGGCAGGCAGGCAGGCAGGCAGGCAGGCAGGCAGGCAGGCAGGCAGGCAGGCAGGCAGGCAGGCAGGCAGGCAGGCAGGCAGGCAGGCAGGCAGGCAGGCAGGCAGGCAGGCAGGCAGGCAGGCAGGCAGGCAGGCAGGCAGGCAGGCAGGCAGGCAGGCAGGCAGGCAGGCAGGCAGGCAGGCAGGCAGGCAGGCAGGCAGGCAGGCAGTCAGTCAGTCAGTCAGTCAGTCAGTCAGTCAGTCAGTCAGTCAGTCAGTCAGTCAGTCAGTCAGTCAGTCAGTCAGTCAGTCAGTCAGTCAGTCAGTCAGTCAGTCAGTCAGTCAGTCAGTCAGTCAGTCAGTCAGTCAGTCAGTCAGTCAGTCAGTCAGTCAGTCAGTCAGTCAGTCAGTCAGTCAGTCAGTCAGTCAGTCAGTCAGTCAGTCAGTCAGTCAGTCAGTCAGTCAGTCAGTCAGTCAGTCAGTCAGTCAGTCAGTCAGTCAGTCAGTCAGTCAGTCAGTCAGTCAGTCAGTCAGTCAGTCAGTCAGTCAGTCAGTCAGTCAGTCAGTCAGTCAGTCAGTCAGTCAGTCAGTCAGTCAGTCAGTCAGTCAGTCAGTCAGTCAGTCAGTCAGTCAGTCAGTCAGTCAGTCAGTCAGTCAGTCAGTCAGTCAGTCAGTCAGTCAGTCAGTCAGTCAGTCAGTCACAAATGCTTATTCCGGGCTGTAGTTTCGAGGTTCTTTTCATACAGTAATCAAATGTGATGCATACATCCATTGTAAGCTTAAGCTATGTAGAGTAACAAATGTAGGTCAGTGTGACCTACTTTTCGCGCTTCACCAGCAGTTATCGAGATTCTATCGACCTTGTTCAGTCCAACAATCAAACTATGATAACGATCGCGTAGCAATGATTCAGGCTAATAATGACTAGTAACACTGAGCTCATGCGTTTACGCCCTTACGTATCACGCAGCCTTATTCACCCATGTTGATTCCTACAAATATGTGTTATGTACGTACGGAACCTCATGATTATTCTGAAAATAATTTGACTGAAAGTCGTTGCTGCAACAAGAAAAGACCGAAAGTCAAATTATTTTTATATAAATCGGACGATTTCACATATAAAGTTAATGAATATAACATCGTATAGGGTATGATAGACGTATGCCTACAGGGTATTGAATTAATTTAGTAGCACTGAATGAGGTCACGTAATTATTCTCGTACCTGACGTGACAAGTCAGGTGTGTCGAATAACTGCTTTATATTATTTTCATAAGCAACATAAATATTTAAAGAAAAATGTGAAATTAAATCTAACGAAATTAATTTCGATAAACTCACTACTTAAAGCACAAGACATTTTTATTAGCTCTGGTTCTACTGGAGGGATCATCTTCAAATTTGGAGGGATGTACGCCTGTGAGGTCCTGAGCATATCTGACAATTTTGCCATCTAAAACCCTACAGCAACAACTTTTAGCAAGAGTTTTCAAAATATACATTTGTACACATTTTTCAATAATTCCGCATGAGTCTATTGGTGCAATCTTCTCCAAACTTGGGTAGGAGCTTGCCCATATGGTCCCGAGTACATATGCTTATTTGTGCCTTAAGCCTAAAAGGCAATTGCAACAGCTTTCAGAGACACTGTTTCCATAATAGACAATTTTTACCTTAAGGTGGCCAACGAGCAACGATGCGGTATAGACAAATTTATCCTTGTTTTTAACAATCATCGGCTAATAAGAAAATTTAATGTTGAGCCTGTTGGTGTCGATATAAATACTTTGAATCCATTTTCAGGTGAGCTGTTGAATATTTTGAAACTAATTTGACTGGACGCTGTTGCTGCCTTTGGCAGCAACAGCGCCCAGTCAAATTAGTTTCAAAATATTTAACAAATTGTTTATTAAATTGGTAACAAAATGTTTATTAAATATTAAAGACATACAATTCGTCTACATGACGGACTATTATGAGTTCATAACCGTTAAATACGTCATTCATGACGTACCGTATTTTGATTGTGACGTCAGCCTACATGTGACGTAATTGATTATGACCTCATACACTTGACTGACAGCTTTCCTATTTTGCATAAGAAGTTTGAGTATTTAAACCAGGAATTCTCGGAATATCAATCGCAATGGGCGGGACATACTTCCATCGTGTGGGTTTACTCAGAATATTAAACAGCTTACCTGTATAGTTTTCTGGAAATCGATAGTCACGGAGTTCAGGGATCGATCGAACCCAACACGAGCGTGGTGCGTGGGTGGAGCTTAGCTAGAGATGGGCGGGGCATAGCTAGGACTGGAAACGTCCATTGCACGTGTATAACGTTAGACGTAACACGCCTATATCAAGCACAATTAGTAACATCCTTGGCTAAGTTCGGACATTTTGTCGGGGTAAGCGGGGTACCTCGACAACATATCCGAACGACTGAGAATATAATAGGACAACGGTATCACGTGGTAGAAATTCGTATCACATGGTACAAATTCTTCTCGATTACTCCTGCTTCAAGCGAGAGTAAATGCGTGTGCATGTGTAGATAGGCAAAGGCCATGTGATACTTCCGGTCAGAGTACTGCGACAACACGTCCGAATTCAACCCTTGTCTGTCTTTTGTCATAGCGGTATTTTTCTCACTGAGTTCACAATATACAGGACAAGGGTCGTAAACCAACACATAATAGAAGGTCTCTTTCTAGCTATGCCCCGCCCATTTCCAACTAAGCTCCGCCCACTGTTTGCCGTGTTGAGGTCGATCGGACCATTAATTACCAGACTCTCAATATCAATGTAAGTATACAGGTAAGCCGTTGAATATTGTGAAACTAATTTGACTGGGTGCTGTTGCTGCCTATACTATTTATTAAACAGCAAAAACATACAATCCGAACACTTGACGGGCCTTTCAATGTCCATTGCGCATTTTGATTGTGACGTCAACCTAAACATGGCGTAATTAATTATGAGGTTATATACGTGAGTGACGGATCGAATCAATTCATTCAGATGTAAGTTGGACAAGCCTAAGTTGGACACATGCTGTGATTCTCTATATTATGCTTTTTACTCAGCTCTGTCTAATAATTTCTCCAATGAACATGTACATGGGGATTTTCGAGGTTCCCACTACATTCCAGGTGTATAATTAGCAGATTGGCGTATGTGTCTTTTACAAACTATATCGGCGTCTCTGGTTGCAACAGGTTCCAGTCAAATTAGTTTCAAAATATGTATCAACATTTCTGTATAGTTGTCTTGAAATTGAAACACTATAATTCTATGGGCGTGCCAATGGCCATGGGTTAATGTACGCCTTTATGTATTCCTTACGGTTATATTTTACGCTTTAATCCTAGATATTATACATTCCGTTCTAGCTATAGGTAGGGCCTTTTATTCACTAAATTAAAATTAAAACAAAATTAAAATATGTATTACACGGGTTGTTGCGTCAAATAATAATTCGAGTTAAATTACAAATTTAATTAAAATTATATTTAAATAAATAATTCGCAATGATATGTCATATTATGTATTAGTTATTATGAATCATAATCGAAGCGAATCATACATTTTAATGATAATACCACGAAATTACTTATAATAAATTTAATTGTGATTGTCTATGAATTAAAATAAATTTTACGAACAAATCGGCACTAAAAATTATTAATTTATTCATAATTTGCTTAGTCAGTTTTCGTCATAAAATGATTTTTTACAAAGTCGTATTTTAAATACAGACATAATGTTCCGTAATCTGATTCTGAGGAGTGCGCTGGAGATCATTTATCACAAGTATTAAAATTGTACTTAGAGTTAGAGTTTCAATAGTCGCAGTTCCATAGTCTAATGGTGGGTGCTAGGGATTATTTTTCGACGCGTATTGATTGTTCGTGATGGATATGAGTAAGATGGTCACTGGTATATTGGTAAGTATTGGAATGAATCTTGTCTACAACTAACTGTATAGTTAGACACTAGCAATGCAATACTATCTGTAATACCGATACATTGCCGTGATCTTGGCTTGCTTTCGGTGTAAAGTTCATTAGGCCTATATAAAACTGATTGTAGAATATATCACCGTTTCGTAGAGAAACCAATGTATTTACTTTTTAACCCATTTTTGACGATGTCGGCCAACACCGGCGTATGCGGTTGTCTTGAGGAATGTCTATATGCAGGCCAAGAGAGTACTGTTTTTGAAAATTTACAACTGTAATGACTGGCTTGGTAACCCTGCCAGCCACTCCAGTGGTAAATTTTCGAAAATAGTTTTCTCTTGGCCTCCACATGTTTATTCAATAAGGAAATATTTAGATCGTCTTGACAAAATTTAGATTAATAGGTACACGTGATATACATCTCCAGTAAAAATAAATGTATTTATTATTATTGTTAATAATTGTTTATGTCGTCAATCGTCCTATTATTGTACTATCGTACTATTGTGGTTTCTGTCCTCCCGGCGATGGTTGTGACGCTAGTATTTTGTCTGAACCCGCCGAGGTGATTAGACATAGGCTTATTTAATATTTGAAGAGTTCTTTCCGATTAAATTGTTTCGTAAATGTAATACTGTCCTAAATTGAGAAACTAGTACGCGCATTATAGTTTCCAGAAAAATAACAAATAGCCTAAGGGTGACAGGGTCTGAATACGTTCATGAAAATTAGTATGCATTAAAGGTGCATATTCACAACAAAATTCTTCTAAAATAATGGTGTTAAAATTATATACTTTCAGAGGCTTAAATTGTGTGCCACGATGTAGGGAAACGCAATCAATCTTAGCGTATGCTGATTTCACTTCGTATACATTAAAATAAGTTGTGAAATTGAATTAGAGACACGAGTCCGTATTTAAAATTCACAATTAAAAATTGTTATCAATTTATACGGATTGAAACCATCCTATGTTAATATTTACTTCGTTTCCTTACCTATAGGTGAATAATTTAAGTCTCTAAAAGTATACAATTTTAACATGTTTATTTTAAATCGTTTTGGTGTGAACGTGTACCTTTAATAATCCACCTAATCACGTAATCCTTTAATGTCGAGGCCGGCCTCTGCAGTCGTCACGAGCGATATCAATGGACCTTTCCACTTTTAGCTATGCCACGCCCATCTCTAGCTAAGCTCCACCCATACAGCGCTCGTGTTGGGATCGATTGATCTCTGAACTTCCTGACAATTAATTTCCAGAAAACTATACAGGTAAACTATTGAATATTTTGAAAGTAATTTGACTGGGCGCTGTTGCTGCCTTATGGCAGCAACAGCGCTCAGTCAAACTAGTTTCAAAATATTCAAAATCATGTTTATTAAATAGTAGAGACATACAATTCTTACAGCGTGTCGGACTATTAAGAGTTAAAGACAGGCCTAATAGAATCATTTATGACTTAATGATTATGACGTCATCATACACGCCGCTTAGCTGCTTATGACGTCATGTGACGTCATTGCTCTGGAAAGGTCCATTTTCAGGTCTATAGAATACATTTTTTAAACATACCAGTCATTCCAGTGGTATTTTTTTTTTAAAGCTTCCCTTGACATGAACCTGGGCATTCAATAAACACATATTTTGATAGTCAAAGAGTTTATAGATTATATGACAATAAAATACAGAATTTTTACATTTGGTCGAGAATATCAACATATTTGTTTATTGAGTGTCCATTTACAGGTCACGAACATAATCTTTTAGAAAATTTACCACAGGAATGACTGCATCGATTATCGGCTCAACTGGCCACCCCCATTTCTAACTCAGCTCTGCCAACTTTTTACGTGTACTGGAGTCGATTTACATACTTTGTATCCAAATTTAAGGTAAGTATACATGTAAGGGATTGGAAATTTTGAAAGTAATTTGACTGAGGGTGTTGTTGCTTTTGGCAGCAACATCCCAGAAACAAATTCATTTCAAAATATTTAATAGAATGGTTTTGTTAATTGTATATTCATCAAAAACAAACAATTCGTCCACTTTATGGACTTTTCGAGTTTCATCGTAGAGTTATAACACGTCATTATGCTTGTGACGTCTGCCTACATGTGACGTAATTCACAATGGCGCCAGATACTCGAGAGTAGCAGATCATCTATTACCACAGGTCAGATTCAATAGTGGCTCTATAGACCACAATGCATCAGTATTCTCTCAAGCGTGGCTCACTATATATTGTAATGTTATGGGAAATTAATCACCCTAGTCCAATAAATATGTATTTGTATTGAAGCATGACAACCGATAGCAAACCACCCTAACGATTATGCTGGCATGGTTGTTCTTGTCATGGTCATGCTTCGGCGAGCTGGTATTAATAGTGTTAATAGTGGCCAGCTTATGTATGTTTGATTACTGTATACTGCGGCTGTAGTAGTAGAAACATCCTACAGCTGCAATCAGTCCTTCTTCGCTTTTGCCCACTGTGTCTTGTCCTAATGCCGAAATCCTTAGCTTCCCCAGTCCACTCTTTACTTGAATGTACCGAGTCATGCTTTCTTGAAGTCACCTCGTAGCACGCTTAGCAGATTTATGCAATGACGTCCTCGCTTGACTTTGTATTTGCTGGCTCCGAGTAGGGCGAATTCCAAGGCTCCCTGGGCTAGTTTCTCTTCTGGGATCTTTAGCATCGAGTTTGTCTAGAGATGCCTTTGGAGATGCCCAGCTGGTACAGTTATACAGCATCAAGGCTACCCAGGTTGCATTGTATAAACGTAGCCTTGTTAACAAGGGCATCTTTGATCTACGAATCCATAGCTTCCAGAAGGACTAGAAAGCTATGTTCACCCATGACGCAGCTTACAGCAATGTCAGCAGTACTGCAAAGCAGTGAGACCCGGATTTTACTTTTCTTCCATGGTTCGTCACCACGAAGTGGATCGTCATTTTCTTTGGTTTCATGCTTTGTAGATAGGTATATGTGGGTGAACTCTGTTTTTGGATTCAGTCATAAAGATTTTCTCAGTTTTTAGTTTGCTTGCAGCTATTGGGAGGAGTCCATCAAGGGGTTTCTTTTCCTCGTCTATGAAGTCCACATCATCGGCATAATCCATCTCTAGCCGTTTACCCAGTATTGACACTGGGGTGTTTCGTCTTGTGGAACTTTCCCGCACGGATTTTAATGCAGCAGCAAAGTAACAGTTGAAAAGCACCGGAGATAGACCATCGTCCTGTGAGGAGCCGATTGATGTCTCAAACTCCACAGACATCACTGACTTGGCTCGGACTCTCAGTTGGTGCCTGAAAGCAGTCGTCTGACTAGTCGTAGCTCATCTTCATTGCAACTGGCCTGGCATAGGATCTCTAGGATCTGTAAGCGTTTAATTGTGTCGAAGGATCGTGACATGTCAATTCCTATTTCGTGGAAATCCCAGTGTTCAGGAAGTAATCTCTTTGGTCACGTTTATATGGCAAACCTACAAGCCTGTTCCTGATAGAGATCTCGATGGGGGTTTCTCACATGAGAACCACACATGGCCCCTATCTGTGTCAGAGCATGGGAAGTTTCGCCTACCAACTATAAGTAAGATCTGCTGACCTTTCTTCAGACCGAATCGCAGCAATCCATCCGGCACCCTTCCAAGCAAGATATTCGACGGTGCTGTCATAGTCCATCTCCTCCCAACTTGTCAGGTGTCGACATATGATGAGTACTGTGAAAACGTCTTCAGTACATGGATTACAGGGCCGATGGACAATAGTGACCAGATCGACATTGTATGGGACAGATATGCGCCTGGCAGCCTGAAAGTGTCGACTAGTGAAAAGAGAGGCAAGTGAACAAGAAGCTCCCTTCAAAATTGAAAGATTTCTTGCAAGATTCAAATAACAAAAGAAAAGCTCTTCCAACTCCTGGCTCAGGAGCTTTTCAGAAGTTTCCATCAGGAAGAGAAATCTACATGGCAGATGCTTAATTGACTCCTATCACCCCATGGCGCCTTGAAAGCTTGAGTAGACCGACTCAAGGATGTGCATTCACATCAAAGATTGTGTGAAGAAAGGTGCCAAGATAATGTTGGTGTGAACAGTTGCCATGGTTGTCATCGTCATACTTGTCACAATTTTCTTCAGTCTTAGATCAATCTTAGCTAGAGTTGGATGTGGGGTAGCTAAAACTGAATTCATTCATTGCCTATGAGCCTCATGAAGCTAAACTGACAGGTTTCAGAACAATATTTGGATTGTTGTGCAGTGAGCCGCGTGTCTGGCCTTCAAAAGATCGTTGGTTCCGTTTGTTATTGTAAACAAATAATGGTTTAGACTGTGTACGTTAAGTTGTTATAGCATCATTTATTTATTTATCTGGTACACACCAACATGATTTACCTGTAAATGTTTTAGGTCAGATCGAATTTCTAATAATGGTGTGATAATCACTGAGTCGCATAATTGACTGAGCCTCAGGTGGTTTCCTTCAATGGGCTCTGTGGTATATTTTCTTCTGAAAATACTGTCCTTCACGGCAAGAGAATGCTACAACTAGGAATTTGTCTACCAGACGTATGTCTATTAGCACCATATATACAGTAAAATAAGTTTGGTATCAATCTATCAGTCCTTCTAGTGCTCTCATTTAATTTAAGTTATAATGTTAAAGAAAAAATAATAAAATTCTATTATTATTATTATTATTATTATTATTATTATTATTATTATGTTTTGATTCGCCTTATTTTCAGATGGCATGGCTTGTTCTAGCAGTTAGTATTATCCACACCAACGCAGGTAATAATAAAGAATAGTATGTAATAATATTCAAATACAGCCTTTACATGCATTTCCAAGACCATAGATGAATCATAACCATTAGAAAAGGTTACATGAAGTGCTTAGGTAAGGAAACTCGGCTCTCAAACACTTGACTGTTTTCAGATGAAAGCAATGTAACAATCGCACTGTCAAATCTGTTTCCAAACAGGCAGCCTGCATTTAATCTAGTACCTAAAATTAATAAACGGATAGACTAATTGTTAAATCACATGACATCACCAGGGATGCAAATACTTTGGAATCGTGGCTCTAGATCATAGAAAGTCCGTGATTTGATAAATGCATTGCACAAGATAAGAGTTAAGTGATATAATTCCATTGTTCAGCATAGCAATAAGATTTATGATTAGCCACAACCAACCTGTACAATGAAGGGCTCAATCAAAAATGTATAAAGGTTATATGCAAATTAGTCCGTTTGCTGCTGAATCGAGACAATTTCACTAATCAAGACAAGTTTCAATTTCGCTCATTCTGAAAACGCCAGTTATTTATTATCATAAAAATTGTGCCATAACAATTATATAGACCAAACAAACGGTTCATTCCGAATTTACCATACTAGAATTATTTGAGACATAAACTTAAATTAGGTGCAAATGTTACTGGCGCATTTAAACTTCCAGATTATTTACTATCAATTGTAACTTTGAAATATCAGTTAGTGAACGAACTCTACTTTTAGATGGTGAAGAAAACCCCTCAGAAAATTGGGCTACTGATCATGGAATCGTTCTTGATCAACTGGCTAACAAGAAAATGGCCTTCTGGCTAACACAAAACTCATAATCTCTTTTGTCATAATTCGCTACAATAGGAAAGTATTGGGTTATCAAATTAAGTTATTTCATTCAAGAAAAATAATAAGTTTACGCAGACTAATAAGAGCAAGACCTATGGAAAGATGGATAATTAGAATGCATATATACCATACATACGCGAAACCAACCATAGAAACATAATCAAATGCATTACTACTCAGCTAATCCGCAATAATCTAGACATAGTCAACAAACTCTCAAATAATAAAATAAATAACGAATTACCTGATTTTTACAGATATGTTGTGATCCGCCTAATTATTCTTCATTCCCAAATTATCTGCAGAAACAATGAGTCGAAATTAACAAGCGAGAAGACGAGGACATAGCCCCATTCAAAAGAGTGATGTATAATGACGTATTAACATCCTTGATGCCAAACCTAGCAGAAATAGGTTCTGTAAATTAGGACGAAGATTTGGTGAGTGAATTAAGGCAAATGCCTAGTTGAGCGAAGGCATCCCAAATCCGTACAGACTGGAGATAATCAGGTAAATCGCAAGTAAACTAGTCACAAAGCCAATGGGCATACTCGAATCTGAAAACGAAATGTTTCTCTTGTGTATCCACATACTTCCGTGTCTTAAGTCTATGTCAATGACTTTAAATCGTCCAGCTATCCGTTAACTTTGACGGGATTTTCATGACACTATGTAGATCAATGTCATGTGGCCTCGATAGATGAGCTCTTGGCTGTTTATTTGTAATTCTGGGGGGAGGTACTCGCAATTTTTACAACCATAACCCAGATGGTTCAGGAAAACAGAACGAATAGGCTAGAAAGAAGACCTGAATTTTGCTAAGAAGTCAAACTCAAATTAATTAGTTCGGGCAAAAGATGTGGCCAGAAGTAAGATAATTGGTCATGAACCGAATGATTCATGATCGTCCAGATGCAAGATCTCCGGGTGCTCGAGAGACGAAACACGTGTCAAGAAGAAACAGATCATCAGTTCAATTCATCCATGGAAACCGTTGTGGAAGCAGGATCTTCCAACTATACTACGATCTGGTGTGTCAGTACACTGAACTCTGGCCTGTGAGCTGTTCAAGCCTTTTCTCCTAATACCGACGGATTGCATAGATAACCTGTTCGGCCCAGCCACTTGCGAACGCAACTCATTACTTCACACTAATCTAAGTTAGTGTAGATGCCTGATTGACATGCAATAGGATAGTTTCACCATATAATAATCGGACGTACCATAATCTGTGTGTCAGAGCATGATTAGGATAGGAATGAGTAGGACAGATTTGAAGCTTTTAGTCCGCTTTTCTGGACAAACTACATGCTAAAACTAATCTTGGGAATGCTTCACTTGGTTGTGAATGAACATCGGTCATGTTTCTGCGAATCCAAACGAAATTTTGTCACACCCGTTCGGCAGGTGGTGGAAGCCGGGAGTTAATGGCATAATTTATTTATACATGTTTCGTTATTTCAACAGAGTGTGAAAGATATGCAGTTCCTGGTGTGAACAACGCATTTACAGAAGCAAATGGAACTATGGTGGAGTGTGAACATGGACATATATTCTCACAACGTGTAGATATATGTGGCTGTACAACAATAATCAAAGCGTACTACAACCGTAATCGTAAGTAGTAGTAGTAGTAGTAGTAGTAGTAGTAGTAGTAGTTGTAGTAGTAGTAGTAGTAGCGGCGGCGGCGGCGGCGCCGGCGCCGGCGCCGGCGGTAGTAGTAGTAATAGTAGTAGTAGTAGTAGTAGTAGTAGTAGCAGCAGCAGCAGCAGCAGCAGTAGTAGTAGTAGTAGTAGTAGTTGTAGTAGTAGTAGTAGTAGTAGTAGTAGTAGTAGTAGTAGTAGTAGTAGTAGTAGTAGTAGTAGTAGTAGTAGTAGTAGTAGTAGTTACAGCAGCAGCAGTTACAACAGCAGCAGCAGTGGTTCAACGGCTGTTACATTGGTAGTGGTAGTTGCAGAGTTAGTGGTAGTTGCGAAGGTAGTGGTAGTTGTGGAGTTAGTGGTAGCTGAGGAGTTAGTGGTAGGTGCTGAGTTAGTGGTAGTTGCGGAGTTAGTGGTAGTTGCGGAGGTAGTGGTAGTTGCGGGGTTAGTGGTAGTTGCGGAGTTGGTGGTAGTTGCGGGGTTAGTAGTAGTTGCAAAGGTAGTGGTAATTGCGGAGGTAGTGGTAGTTGCGGAAATATCCTTTTTAATTTATTATACTATTCACCTATATGCAGGTATATTCAGATTCTAGTGCTGTTAATTCACTCGCACTAACTTATTGTAATAAATTGTCTTTCAGCCTGTACAGTGGACCTGAACTTAACATTCAGTAACGGAGAGTACACTGACCATTCCATACACAAGGCATGGTTAGACAGAAGGAGCACAGTAATAGTGGATGATTATGGAGCAGAAGACGGTAAAGCTGCATATTTCAATGGAAAAACTAGGTATTAATAATGTAATACAGGGATTCATATTTAGCTATGCCCCGCCCATTTCTAGCTAAGCGCCGCCCGCTTTCTACGTGCCTTGGAATCGATTTATATACATTGAATCCTGGAGTCCCAAATGGAGGAATCCAGTTTTAGCTATGCCGAGCCCATCTCCAGCTAAGCTCCACCCACGCTTTTCCCGCGTTGCGATCGATCGATCCCAGCAATCCATGGATCGTCATTTCCAGAAAACAATGCAGCTAAGTTGTTGAATATTTTGAAACTAATTTTACTGGGTGAACAGCGCCCAATTAAATTAATTTCCAAATATTCAACAGAATGTTTATTAAATAGTAAGGACATACAGTTAGACTTGACGGAATATTAAAAACTTAAGACAGACTAAATTGCGTGATTCGTGAAGTAATTGATTATGACGTCAGCCCATATGTGACGTTGTTGATTATGACTTCATATGATTGATCGATAAATTGTATTCATCAAAGTTTAAGGTGATTATAAGGTAAGCCTGTAGCAGTAACAACTTTCAGTCAAATTAGTTTCAAAATATGCAACAGCTTACCTGTATGGTTGCTTTTACACCGCATTGTCCAACTATAGATGGCGCCTCTATGACTGAGCGTATAGGCCGAGCCAGGCACGCTAGGTTTTCTGATTGGTTAAAAAGTCAATCATCACCGCTGTCATAGGGCGTAGCAATGTACCAACGTAAGGTACTAAGGCCTGGATATCTTTCTTTAGCGGTATGATAACAAGCTTAAAATTACCTGCATAGTTTATGAGTAGCATGTTAGATCACCGGAATAGCTATCAAGAGATGAGGTTAGTTATTCTTTAAGAGATCAGAGATGGTGATTCCCACGATGGCAGTTCAGAATAATGACAAAGCTAGGACATGATTCCCATGATGACAGTTCAGAATAATGATAAAGCTAGGGCATGGTTCCCACGATGGCAGTTCAGAACACTGATAAAGCTAGGGCATGATTCTCACGATGGCAGTTCAGAATAATGGCAAAGCTGGGACATGATTCCCACGATGGCAGTTCAGAATAATGATAAAGCTAGGGCATGATTCCCACGATGGCAGTTCAGAATAATGATAAATCTAGGGCATGATTCCCACGATGGCAGTTCAGAATAACGACAAAGCTAGGGCATGATTCCAACGATGGCAGTTCAGATTAATGACAAATCTAGGGCATGATTCTCACGATGGCAGTTCAGAATAATGACAAATCTAGGGCATGATTCCTAACTATTTGTTAACTGTCCTATGAAAATCCGCACTACATGCTTAGTTAAGACCAAAGTTTGTCAAACAAGAAAGAAATCGCCTTTAAAATAGATGAATCCAGTTTTAGCGCTGCCCGCCCATCACTAGCGAATACAGGGAAGTGTGGGAGGAGCCTAGCTAAAGATTGGCGGGGCATAGCTAAAACTGGAGTCTTCCATTAATGGCGTTGGATAGCTCAACAAAAAGGCTTCTAATGCACACTTCTATAACTGGATTACTATCAATAAATGATTACGTACATAATTTATTATTTGATTGTTTAAAATAATGTGTCATGCGTTCTTGTAATGGAATAGCTGACGATGTTACGTTTCAGACTGTATTTTTGCTTCACATTAAACGCTTTACGACCAAATTTGGTCAATAAAATCAGAATATCTGCTTATTGAATATCCATTCGTAGCCCAAGAGAAGACTATCTTTGGAAATTTACCACTGAAATGACTGGCTCGGATATTCCAGAAATCCACCACCTTGGAAGGAAAATATGTTAATTCGCCTTTCTAGAGTATCCATCTTTTAGCTGACGTCATATGACGTCATAATCAGCTAAGTGGCGTGTAGGATGGCGTCATAATCATGATAAATGATTATATTTGTCCCGTCTGTAGCTCTTAATAGTCCGACACGTTTTACGAATTGTATGTCTCTATTATTTTATCTCTATTATTTTATCGCTTAGGCAGCGACAGCGCCCAGTCAAATTAGTTTCAAAATATTCAACAGCTTACCTGTATAGTTTTCTGGAAATTGATAGTCAGGGATTTGAGGAATCGATCGAGTGGAGCTTAGCTAGAGATTGGAGGGGCCTAGCTAAAATTGGAAATGTCCATTGTTAAGCTTAAGGCCAGGTTTGATACTAATTTACAAATCATCATGAAAGATATATATGTTTGTATCAGAATGTTTGTTTCGCTCCCACAGCCGAATCTTAGTACCACTCTTCATGAGTATGGATCTGGGGTCAAGACTTTATATTAAAGTCCGCTACAAATTAACCAAGAGGTAAATTTAATGCACAGTAGTAGTAGTAGTAGTAGTAGTAGTAGTAGTAGTAGTAGTAGTAGTAGTAGTAGTAGTAACAGTAGCAGCAGCAACAGCAACCGTAGGCCGCAAGTAGTAGTAGTAGTAGTAGTAGTAGTAGTAGTAGTAGTAGTAGTAGTAGTAGTAGTAGTAGTAGTAGTAGTAGTAGTAGTCGAAGTAAACGCATGCGTTTATTTAGCTCTGAAATTGCTGCCCGAATTTGTTAGTTTCTAGTGCGATTTTGTAGATAAATTGTGTACATATATTTCGTATTAGTACTTCCTTTCAAACTTTATCTTTAATTTGTAAATTCTTGTCTTGGTTGGCGCGGATTTTGTGTCTCCATTTTCTAAAGGCACTCTTCTTAGCTGGCGGTTTCCGCCATTTAATAAGTCTCCTCTTACTGTGAACGGGTTGCCAATGAAGTGATCAAGTATGGCAAAGTAGAAAAAGTAGAACACGAAACCTATCCATTTGATCGAACCTTAGAAAATGGCATCAGCAGAATTTGGTTTGAAATGGTAGAACAACCTCTCCTCACGTTAGATGGTCGATTTATCTTGCCATTATGGTACAGGGGGCAAGTCAAAGAGTTAAAAATTTGCTTAAGCACAGAACATCTTGCAATAGATTGCACCAACAAAAACAAATGTCTAGTTTGTGGGTCATCTGATCATTTTAATTGGCGATGCCCGCAGAACAAATCTGTCAAAAAGGGTGCTGATAAAAGAGCAGGGCAAGTTGTTTCTAAAGAAAATGCCATAGAACCGATAGTTGCTGAGTTTGTAGCTGAAGTCCATGTTAATGAGAACCATGGTGAAACTAAGAATCCAATCGCTGTAGTTGCAGGTGATGAAATAGAGGTTCTAGATGAGGGGCCATGTCTTACTCCGTAGCAAGTCAATCCAAGTCTGATGTCAGAGAGGTTAATTCCACACAAGTTGAAGATGATGATCAATACCCTCTGGAAAAAGGTTTTGATTTAGGACAAGTAAAATTCAGCTCGCAAGATACTGAAACCAGCTCTGATTTTCCACTGAGTACACACAATCTAGATGATTTAAATAATATAGAGAAAGTAATTGGTGTCTTGGATCGATTGAGTGGAACAAAGCGACAGAAAGATGGAGACAGTTCCGAATCGGAAATAGAGGAAAGTGATATAGAAGATGATAATATGTCAGTGGCTGAATGCGATATATCAATTCAAACACATAGTTCTAAATCACCCGATGAGATGGTCATGTACAGGTCAGAGACAGGAGAGGTGTTAGTCCCATGCGTGACTGCAAAAGGGGTTACATATAGGCATCTGCGTCATGATTCAGATATATCAAAATATAAGCATTTGGAAAATGTTGAACTAAGTAGTACAGAGTTTGAGAGTAAAATAGGTAAATGGTCTAAGAGAGGGTCGAAAAAAACAAAATCTAGTTAGCTTAATAATGGTGGTTGTACACATCATTTTATTACTTTTTATACTAATTTGTACACTCAATTGTAGAGGCTTAAATAGTGACATAAAGCAGCGTCACTTACTAGAGACTCTAAAAAATGAGCAGATTGACATTGCTTTGATACAGGAAACAAAGATTCAGAAGTCGGAATTATACGATAATTTAGACAAAAATTTCTGGATCCAGAATATTCTATTCGTTATCTCAAGATAATAGTACTGGCGTAGCAATTCTTATACGCTCTCGCTGTTCAGCCTATGTAAATATAATCTCTTCAGTATCAGATGCAAATGGTCGCTGGGTGCGAGTCACAATAGATATACAACAAACACGTTTCACGTTGCTGTGTATACATGCAACTGCATCTCATCAACTACGTCGTAATTGTTTTAATGAGATGTCTACTACAGCACTGGATAACATCACTGAAAGCTTAGTAATGGGTGGTGACCATAATTGTGCCATAGAGAATGACAGGAATGCAACTTCAACTTATACTGATACATCACATAGACTCTTAAAACAAATATGTGATAATGAAAATATAGTTGACACCTATAGAATATCAAAACCTCACGGTAAAGATCTTACATGTTTTTCGGCAGATGATAAAGTAGGTCCAAGGATCAACAGAATTTATGTGAATAGTTTGTTGTCAGGGTACTGGAGGGAAGTTAATATTAAGCCAGTCGCATTCTCAGATCACAACATGGTTTGTGTAACCATTGTCAATGCTGACTGGGTAACAAAAGGGGTTGGGTTTTGGAAATTAAACACAACACTGTTGGGAGAAGAATTTTATAAGAATAATATAGAGAGTTATTGGCAGCATTGGATTAATATGAAAGCATCATTTAAGAGCACAGTGCAATGGTGGGAGGATGTAAAACTGGATTTAGAGTATGTTTCCCGACAGTATGCTATTAGAAATGCACGGGAATTACGCAAATGCAAGAAAACACTTCATCGATCACTGATGAAAATTAATGTTAAAGTAAATAATGGTGAAGATAATTATTATTAATTGCTGGTTAAAATTAAAAGTAAAATAAGAGATATAGAACAATATGAGTTTGAGGGTGCAAAAATTAGAGCAAGAGCCCAGATGCACGCAGAAGGGGAAAAGCCAACCCGATATTGTTGCACATTAGAAAAAGCACGGGTAATAGATAAGGTGATGTGTTCATTAAACATGCTGGACGGTTCAACCATCTTTACCAACAATGAAATGAGTACTATTGTATGCAATTACTAAGAGACATTGCACAAGTCAGAGGGAATTGATGAAGATGTAAAATTGGATTTGCTAGCAAATATGGACAAAAAGGTGTCAGACACAAGCAGTGAATTCTGTGATAAGCTCTTAAAACTATAAGATTTAACTAAATCCCTTAAAGATATGAAACTAGAAAAATCACCTGGCTGTGATGGCCTTCTAGTCGAATTTTACCAAACATTTTGGCACCTTGTAGGTCCAATAATTGAAGAGTTAGCCACTGAGACTTTTTAGAAAGGCCATTTACCACCAACTATGGCTAGGGCATACGTAAGGCTAATATATAAACGAGATGACAGACGTCTAATTCAGAATTGCAGACCAATTTCTCTACTATGTGTAGACGACAAAATAATATCCAGAGCACTAGCATTGAAACTTGGTAGTGTTTTAGGAGAAATTATTGTAACAGAGCAGACATGTGCTGTACCTAGAAGGACAATTTTAACCAATACCATGTTAATAATAGACCTTATACAATTGGTTGAGAAGGATAGCATCCCTTCAGCTGTGTTTGCCTTGGACAACGGAAAGGCAATTGACCATGTGGAATGGGATTTTCTTTTTAATTCTTTGCAATCGGTTGGGTTAGTCACAAACTTTATTAAATGGGTTAAGAATTTATATACGGATATCAAGAGTAGCTATTTAGTGAACAATCAATTACCCAAAGAAATTGTCTTAGAACGTTGTGTTAGACAGGAGTATTCCCTATCACCATTATTATTTGTTATTGTGATAGAAACCCTTGGCATAGCATTGAGGCAAAATAATAACTTTCAAGGCATATGTATTCGTGGCAGAGAAAGACCACTTAAGCTGTCACAATATGCTGATGACACAACTGTGTTTGCTAGTTCAAACAATGATTTTACAATTTTAAACCAAGTACTAGAAAAGTTCCAAAATGCGTCTGGTTTGAAAATCAATAAAGGAAAATCCAAAGGATTATTTTGGGGGCCATGTAAAGAGCTGAAAGACCAGCCATTTCAAATCAATTGGTCTAATGATACCATTAAGATTTTAGGCATATATTTTAGCAGGAAACCGAATGCAACACAAAATTGGGATGAACGAGTATCTAAGCTTAAGTGAATATTAACAAATTGGAAGCGTCGTCGTCTTTCAATTTTTGGCAGAGTGTTTGTTGTCAGCAACTTGATATTATCTGGGCTATGGCATACAGCATCTGTTTTACACATGCCAAAACATTTAGAAAAGGTGGTTAACGAGTTGATATTGTTATTCATATGGGAAGAAAAGAGTCATTTAGTTTCTCATCGTGTTCTTAATATTGCTAAATTAGAAGCACTTGATTTAATTGATATTAAAGTGAAACGGATTTCTTTAAGGCAAAGCTTTTTTAATTGTCTTATTACATCAGAAGCGACGTGGGCATGCGTTTGACGAGCTCTCGTGGAGAGAATTGTAGAACCATTTCTGGCGGAGTGTGTTTTTACCTCAAAGAAGCCACCTCCGAATAGCCAAATGATACCAGATGTGTTTAAAGATCAAGTTACCGAGTTAGAAATATCTGACAGATACATGCATCCACCTACGTGCTGGAAAGAAGTACTAGAACAGCGATTGTGGGGCAATAGTAATATATGTTATGACAGATACATGCCTCCACCTACGTGCTGGAAAGAAGTACTAGAACAGTGATTGTGGGGCAATAGTAATATATGTTATAACAATACAGTACTTTATCTACCGTCCTTTGCAAAAAATGGCATTCAACGTTTGTCTTATATGATACACCCCCAAACATGTAGATGGATTTCACTGCAAGAAGTAGCTAGAAAAACACATATGAGGCGTATAGATGTCCAGCAGTTACTAAATAAAATAAAACATGCTGTACCAATTGAATGGTTTCGTCTGCCAAATGTGAATCATAATAGTTTGACTCTACAACCTGCACTAGAACTTGATGATGAGATGTTAAAATACGAAATGAGATCCAAGGAATGGTACCACGTTATGAGATGAAAACAAGCAACACCTCCCATAGCAATTAAGAGATGGGATGACTCAAGCCATAAACCATCCAGTTGGAAAAATGTATACCAAATATGGCTCGTGATTTATTGTGGCGATTACTACATCGACGGCTATGGGTGGGACATTTGACATACAAGTGTAATATAACAAACTTCTGATAGGTGTTACTTATGTCAAACAGACGAGGAAACAATTGAGCATTTATTTGCAGAATGTCCAATATCGTCACGATTTTGGGAGTATATCAGCCAAATCTTGGCACATTTTGGAGCTAAGCCCACTATTCTATAAACACATGTAGTCTTATTTAGAGAATTTGGATCAAGCGGTGTAAATATTGGAAAGTGTGATAAGACTATTTTAATAACAATGCTAACCATAGGTGTTTGGGCCATTTGGAAACATCGGTGTGCGCAGACGAAAAATCCATCTATGGACAATCACAATAGAGCAATAAAGGGAATATTTCGTTCATTGCTGCTGAATCATATTCCTTGCGAATATTTTAGATTAAAACCACACGGTAAAGAAAAGGTAATCAAAGACATATGGTTCAATAACGTTGGAAACTGTAAAAATAAATGAGCCTGCACTATCGTAAATCATTCAATTACTACACTGTACTGTTTTATCTGTATCTTTTTAATTAATCTGTGTCTTGTAATTCATTTTAGTCTGCATTTTGATATCGTTATGTTTAATACTTCATGTTAACAGTAATTTAATAATCAATCGATAAAGTAAGTTCCCATTGAATTATTAAATAGTATCGGGTAATTTTAGAAACTTGCACAGGATTTTATAGGGTTATTTGTTCCCGGGTAATTTACAAAACCTTACAATAAAGCAAATCGAAAATGTAAACAAGAGCGTCATCTATGTTCCTGTAATTCTCCTGCCGACTATATATGTTATACTACCCAAATGCTACTACGCCCGCTGATCTTTAAAGAATTAGCCCACTGGCGTCAATGATTGACTTCTTTGTCATTGATTGACGAGTCACTTTTCAATTGTTACACAGTTGCACTCGCGACATGGGCCTACTACCACACCTGGATTGAATAGTAATGCATTTGTTAAGTTTTGTTTTGCTATCAGATCTTTATCAGCTTATTGTTTTGTATCTATACCGTTTACGCGGTATGTATCTATAGATTGTATTAATGTTCGTTAGTTAGATATGTTATTTATTTTTTGCTTTGGTGTAATATTAATCAGGCTTACTAGTTCACCAGGGGTTTTTTCTGGGGGTTTGCAAGACTTTTTAAAAGAGTTCCTCCGTGAAGTTTGTCCGACTGCGTCAGCGTCGGATTTTCAAAAAAAAGGGGTAGTAGTAGTAGTAGTAGTACAGACAGAGCAGACGTGTTTATTTTGAGCACTGTTATTACTGCCAATTTCGTTGTCCCTGTTTTGGGTGTTTGTATATATTTTGGTTTCAAAGCTGTATTAAGCGTTTGTGGTTTCTGTTTGTGTTGTTCATTTGTATTTATTTTGCCGTAATCGGTCAAAGCTTGCGGCTATTGGTCTTCAGCTCTCTGCTGTCTTGGTTGACTATAGCTCGCCATTGCTGGCTGTAGTCTATAGTCTATAGCTAGCTTTGTATTGACCTAATTTTTCTTTAGTCATAATACATGTGCTCGTGTCACTACGCCTGCGCACCAAGCATTTAAACGCATTTTCTTCAGCGGCGGCGGAGCCGGGTGGGGGATGGCTAGGGGTGCTAAAGCTCTCCCTAAAATAATTTGGGGGTATGCCAATAATGTCTTTAGACCCCTCTCCAGCCCCACCCACCCACCTACTCATCCCCCTTTCAATCGTCCTAGTGTACATTTTTAACCCTGAATTATCACTCAAAATGCTGGAGATGACTTCTAAGAGCATCTATTTTAACAAAATTTCCAGTGTAGTTCCATCCACCCCACCCCACGCAGTGTTGTGTGTACTGTGAATATGTATTTCTATGTCACTGTCATTGTCCACTGACCACGTATTGCTATTGCTCATAAATCTTATACCAACAATATCTAGGAACACATAGGTAGATCACTGATGGCGACAGTCTGTGTTATCATTAAACAGGCATTAACACCTTAACTAGACAGACCTTCTTAAATGATTTTGAAAGCGTCGATTTAAATTTTGGCATAGCAAAGTAGTCATTCATATGGAAGATTTCTAAAATATTCCTTTCATGCTCTGTAAATTGACATTTTCTAAGAGAAAAATTATCATTTAATTTTCAAAGATTTCCTGGGGAGGACCCCGGACCCCTCCACCCCCCCCCCCCCTCCCCATATTAGGGAGGGCCCCCTGGCCCACCTCCTTCACGCCCCCTCAACACGAAATCCTGCTGGATCCTAGACCACCTCCCCCCACCCTCCTGTTGCACAGCCACTCCGCCGCCGCTGATTTTCATGCGTGTTTTAGAAGACCCATTGCAACATAGGGTTTTTGTTTATTTTCTGGCGCCTAACTTTGCCGGCAGCTAATTATACAATACCTTATATTTCTCATTATCTATGGATAAATACCAATCATAGAATATGCCAGTTAGCTATAAACGGACACTAAGGCCATGTTCTCATTGGAGCTTTAATCGGGAATAACGCCATACATCAGTATTGCGTTGCACCGGTTAGGTCTCTAGTGAAAACACGGCTTTAGATTTAAAATTACGACTAAAGGATGGGATGTGTCAGCTATTGACGTATACCATGGATTAAAGGACGCTATTGGTGCCGACCCTTTAATATTTAAGGGTCTCATCAATATTAGGTGTAATGAATGGAATATCACTGTGACTAACCAGGAAGTAAAGGACATTTGTTAGAAGGCGATCTTACAGTTAAGGGAGAAATCTGCGGAGTAGAAGAGATTGAGTCTGATAGTTGGTGGTCAAAATCAAAGCTCCTTTGGAAATATGGCCATGTTGTCAAAATCGAGAGGGACACTTATCGTTTTGATAAGTCTCTTGAACATGGAATCAGACGGATGTATTTTGATAAAGTTGATAAGCTGCTCCCTAACAAGTTGTCCATTGATAGTGCCTTCATTCTGCCATTATTGTACAGAGGTCAAGTGAAGGAATATCGAATTTGTGCTGATGCTAACCATATAGCAAGAGATTGTCCCAAGAAAGACCATTGTCTGTTGTGTGGGTCTCCAGATCATTCTAAACGCAATTGTCCGAACGATAGTGAAGTATCGAAATCTGCTAGGGGCAGCAGTGTTGTAAATTCTGAGTCTCCGGAGGAAAAGGGGATCCATACCCTGCCCTGCATCTAGTTTCTGTTGTTGCGGAGGTTCATGAGGTATCAACTCAAAATGTACATACTGTTGAAGAACCTAAATCAGCGAATGTTGACGTGCATGACAGTAATATTCAGGCTATAGAGGAGGGAATTAGTTCGACTCCTGATGAAATGGATAAAGGACAACAAGGTGATGATGATGTCCTGGATAATGAAGACTGTTCACACAAGCTCTACCATGTGGACAAAATAAATTTAGAACTGACTCGACAGAAGCTGGAGATGGTATTCCTTTGAGTATGTCTTCAACGTTTTCCGATATTATTAATAGATCAAAACATAATAAATCTGACGTTGAAGCAGAGGATATAGAAGATGATAACATCTCTCTTGCTGAGTCAGAATACTCAGTTCAAACTCAATCATCATATTATCAGATGAAATGGTGATGTATTGTTCACCAAAGGGTGATGTGTTAGTGCCGTATGTAACAGCAACAGGTGTCCGTTATAGGCATCTACGGTGCGATTCCGACACTTCCCGTTACGGTCTCTTGGACAAGGTTAAATTGAGTGGTCATGATTTTGCCAGAAAGTTTGGAAAGTGAGCCAAGAAGAGAAAAAAGGCCAGTAAAAAGTCAAAATCTGGTTAGGTCACTTATGGCAGGCTTGCATATTACCTATCTTATTATCTTCATTTATACGCTAAATTGCAGGTGTTTGAATTCTGAATTTAAGCAACTGCGTCTTTTAGAAGAACTTTTACTTCTGGAAACGAAAATTTAAAAACCTGAAGTTTTTTAAACGTTTAAACAACTTTTTAAAGTTGAAATTTACTACTCACTGGCAACTGATAATTTTGCAGGAGTTTCCATACTAATTTTATCCAGCTGTCTTAAATCGGTTAAAGTTACATCAGCATTTTCAGATACAAGTGGACATTGGGTCAAAGTAGCAATTGATAATTGTCATTAAGTTTTATATATTAGGTGTATCTATGCACCTACTTCTCACGGATCTCGTTGTCGTATATTTACTGATGCATTCGCTAGTTTTCACGATAATGAATGCGAGAATTTAATTTTAGGTGGGGATTTTAATTGTGTTTTAGACCAAAATAAAGATAGAAAATCCACCACTGGATATAATGATACGTCTCATAATCAATTGAAACGTTTCTGCGATTGTGAAGATTTATTTGATAGTTATAGAGAAATGAATCCTGAAGGAACCGAGTTTACCTGGTTTTCTAATGATGGTAGGTCAGCATCCCGATTAGAGAGGATATATTTAAATCAATTGCTTAAAGGCAGTTTTACACAGGTTGTCACTCTTCCAGCAACATTTAAAGATCATAATATGGTGTGTATCAGTTTAGATAATGCTGACTGGATTAAGCAAGGGCCTGGATTTTGGAAATTAAATAATTCCCTTTTACATAATATTAATTATCATCAGCGTATTGAAGGACTTTTTTGGGCATATTCGCTTCGTAAAAAGGATGAATATCAAAATCTGATGCAGTGGGGGGCAAAGCTGGTTTGGCGCATATTTCATGCCAGGTTGCAAATTAAAAGGCCCGTCAGAGGCACAAACGTAAGAAGACCTTGGGTATGATAATCATTCATTTTACAATTAGCGTTATACATCCGAAGGTAGTGACGAAGCAGCAACAACATTTCTTCCAGGCAACTTAAATAAGCGATTGCCAGAGTCTGCCTGTGAAAGTTGTGAACAACACCTGTCGTCAAATGATTTAACCGAAGCTTTACATGGAATGAAGGCGGGTAAAGCTCCAGGACGTGATGGACTTACATCCGAATTTTACCGCACATTCTGGCACTTGCTTGGACCCTCGTTCCAGCAAGTGGTGCATAATATATTTGAGTGTGGCCACCTTTCCTTTTTTATGTCTCAAGCATATGTGCGAAATTCTGTATAAGAGAGGTGACAGGGAAGAATTGAAGAATTATGAACCAATATCTCTACTTTGTGTCGATCATAAGATAATTTCAAGAGCTTTGTCATTGAAATTAAGTAGAGTATTAGATGAGATTATTGATCATGATCAGACATGTGGTATTCCAGGCAGAAGTATATTGACCATAGGCATGTTGATAAAGCAGTTAATTAATATAGTTTAGAAGGACGGCATTTCTGTGGCTGTTGTTGGACTTGATAAGGAGAAAGATGTTGATCGTCTAGAGTGGGATTTTCTTTTCAAGTCCTTAAATTGCATTGGATTAGGCCCAAATTTTTATTAAATTGGTCAAGATATTATATACAAACATAACTAGGCGATATCTGGTCAATAACTATTTGTCTGATGAAGTTGTATTGGCACGTGGAGTAAGACAAGGATTTTCCCTGTCGCCACTGTTATTTGATTGTGATGGAATCACTCGGATCAACATTGCGAAGAGACAGCACTTTTAAAGGCGTAGTCATACCTGGAATAGAGAGACCATTAAAGGTCTCGCAATACTCTGATGATACAACGATTTTCATTGGACAAAATTTAGATTTCTCTTCCTTTGACAAGAGATTGTATATTTTTATGAGCGGTTTGGGGCTAAAAATTAATAAAGAGAAATCTGTTGGTCTGTATCTTGGTTCTTGGAGTAATCGAAGTGACCAAATAATGGGCATAAAGTGGTGAGATAATAACATTAAGGTTATAGGAATTTACTTCAATAGGAAAATGGATCCACTAGTGAATTGGACATATATATACTTTCTAATTGGAAACGTCGCCATCTGTCCATCTTTGGCCGGGCTTTTGTTGTAAATAACCTGGTTATGTCTGGAATGCGGTACACAACTTCTGTTATCCAAATGCCAAAACAGGTTGAGGATGAAATTAATAAGTTAATCTTGTCATATATATGTAGAGATAAAGCAAATCTTGTGTCTCGTGCCGTTTGTGTGAATGGTAAATTAAACGGAGGAGTAGACTCAGTCCATATTTCAACTACATGTGCATTGTTGAAATTAAAGTTTTTACAAAATTAGCTTTTATCCGACTTGCTATGGGCACATGTTTTACGGAAATTGTTAGAGCTTTGTGTTAGTCCATTTCCTGCTGAATGTATGTTCTTATCATATTCAACACCGCCAAATGTTATGAAAATCCCGGAAGTATATCAAGTGCAACGAAAAGACTGGAGCATGTTTTTCAAAGTTGCTAAATTACCTCAAACATGGGGGGAAATGTGCTAGATCAGAAATTATGGGGGAAATGATAATATTCAGTTGGGCGGCAGGGCTCTTTATTTCCCATCATAGGCCAGTAAGGGCATCCATATTGTTTCTGACTTAGTTACTCCACGTACCCGAGCACGGCGTCCTTTCCAGATGCTATCAGTGAAATGTAAGCTGTGAAATATTGATGCTCGGAGAATCTTAACACAAATTCAGAAAGTGGTTCCTATAGCAAGGATTACATTACCCAATGCCAATGGTATAAGTGAAATTTCTCCGCCTATGCTACTTTACCATGACACATTATTTAAATCCCATATGAGTTCTTATGATTGGTATATACTTCTAATACAGAAGCATGCACAAACACCCAAAGATATTGCGGCGTGGGAAGGAACAAGATATAAACCATCAAATTGGAATATGGTTTGGAAGAATTTACATCTGCCTTGTTTGCCCTATAATGCATGGGATATAGCGTGGTGCCAATACTGGGCATGCTGCTAGAGATGGAATATGCCGACGATGTGGACTTTATAGATGAGGAAAAGAAACCCCTTGACGAGCTTCTCCCAATAGCTGCAAGCAAACTAAAAATTGAGAATCTCTTTATGAATAAATCTAAAACAGAGTTCACCCACATATACCTATCTACAAAGCATGAAACTAAAGAAAATGACGATCCGCTCCATGGCGGTGAACCATGGAGGAAAAGTACAATCCTGGGCTCACTTCTTTGCAGTACTGCTGACATTGCTGCATCTGCATCATGGGGAACATAGCTTTCCAGTCCTTCTGGAAGTTATGGATTCCTAGATCAAAGATGCCCTTGGTAAAAAGATTACGTTTATACAATGCAACCTGCGTATCCTTGATGATGTATAACTGTAACAGCTGGGCAGCTCCAAAGTCAGCCCTAGACAAACTTGCCACACCAAACACCTATGCACCATCACGGGACACCGATGGCCAGAGAGCATAATTTCCAACGATGCACTATACAAGATGTGTAATACGCCGCCGCTGTCTGCAAAAGTCCATGTTTGGCCATGTGCTAAGGGTGCCAGAAGACACACCAGCACAGAGAACCTTGGAATTCGCCCTACTCGGAGCCAGCAAATACAGTCAGGAGAGGACGTCATTGTACAAATCTGCTAAGCATGCTGCGAGGTGACCTCAAGGAAGCAGGATTAGGTACACTCAAGTCAAGAATGGACCTGAGGAAGGTAAGGATTTGGGCTGAGGACATGACACAGTGGGCAAAAGCGAAGAAGGGCTGATTGCAGCTGTAGGATGTTTCTACTACTACTGCCCCAGAATGCAGTAATCACACACACACACATACATATAGCTTGACATCTTATCCATCGCCGGCTTTGGGTGGGTCACCTATTACAAATATGTTATGTCACAACTAGCAATCAATGCCCTCTTTGTGAACGTGAGGAAGAAACGAGTGATGACCTTTTTATCAATTGTGCAGAAATTTTGGAATTTTGGAAATATATTGAGACAATGATAATTAAATTTAATATCCGTCCACTGAAAATAAATGCTGAAATGATTTTATTTAGAGACCTGGACCATATACAAAGATATCTTCCCGGTGGTAAGTAAGTAATAGTCATCTGTCTCTTAACAATAGCTGTCTGGACGATTTGGAAATATAGATGCGCTCGGGTGCCGAAACCTGACAGAGGTAATTCATTATTATCTCTGAATGCGATTTTCGTGCCTTATTCCAGCAATTCTTACAGGCCGAATATTTTTAATTTACGAAAAGGCGCAGACCAGACAAGTTTACAGATATGGCGTGCACGATATGCACGGTGATAATTCTTTCGGGGAATTCAATTACCTCTGATATATACTCATGAGGCCATATGAGATTTAAGCTACTGTTGGAAAATATTATTGCTAGAATATGCTTGGATTATTTTAGTTTATGGTTGGATGGACGCTGTTGTTGCCTGATAGCAACAGTTTCCCATTGGTTTGGCTGAAATTATTCACTAAAGTAACATTGAAAGTTTGATGAGTAATGAATTAAATAATGTTTATTATCGTCAATATGTTATATGGAAATTTTAATTTTAATAATATTGGTTCCGGGGTAATTTTGGAAACGGCCAGTAAAAGTAAAGTAACTCGATTTTTTTCACTTTTTATGATTGTAAGTTAGTTTAAACATGTATTTACAGTACTCAGAATGTCCAAGCTTGGGTGATTCTGGAAACATTACTAGTTATTTGTGTGTACATGGCATTTGCGTTATGGTAATATTGGAAATGTTCATTGTGATGTAATGTTTATAAATCTATTTTTTTAATTTATAGAATTTATTTCTACAAGATACTGACGTATATACGTGTTGTTAATTAAGTTTTCTACAGTTTTGTGTATTTCGTCAATAAAATATTTTTGGGTAGAAAGGATTTCCACACGATCCTTTGATCGTGTTACCCAAAAAAGTAGTAGTAGTAGTAGTAGTTGTAGTAGTAGTAGTAGTAGTAGTAGTAGTAGTAGTAGTAGTAGTAGTAGTAGTAGTCCGCTAGTAGTAGTAGTAGTAGTAGTCCGCTAGTAGTAGTAGTAGTAGTAGTAGTAGTAGTAGT
>CM067359.1:43322005-43337005 GCA_034401795.1 Chaetoderma sp. LZ-2023a
ACGACACGACGATGTTCACACGATCCTTTGATCGTGTTACCCAAAAAAGTAGTAGTAGTAGTAGTAGTAGTAGTAGTAGTAGTAGTAGTAGTAGTAGTCCGCTAGTAGTAGTGGTAGTAGTAGTAGTAGTAGTAGTAGTAGTAGTAGTAGTAGTAGTAGTAGTAGTAGTAGTAGTAGTAGTAGTCCGCTAGTAGTAGTGGTAGTAGTAGTAGTAGTAGTAGTAGTAGTAGTAGTAGTAGTAGTAGTAGTAGTAGTAGTAGTCCGCTAGTAGTAGTGGTAGTAGTAGTAGTAGTAGTAGTAAGTAGTAGTAGTAGTAGTAGTAGTAGTAGTAGTAGTAGTAGTCCGCTAGTAGTAGTGGTAGTAGTAGTAGTAGTAGTAGTAGTAGTAGTAGTAGTAGTAGTAGTAGTAGTAGTAGTAGTAGTGGTGGTAGTAGTAGTAGTAGTAGTAGTAGTAGTAGTAGTAGTAGTAGTAGTAGTAGTAGTCCGCTAGTAGTAGTGGTAGTAGTAGTAGTAGTAGTAGTAGTAGTAGTAGTAGTAGTAGTAGTAGTAGTAGTAGTAGTAGTAGTAGTAGTAGTAGTAGTAGTAGTAGTAGTAATAGTAGTAGTAGTAGTAGTAGTAGTAGTAGTAGTGGTAGTAGTAGTAGTAGTAGTAGTAGTAGTAGTAGTAGTAGTAGTAGTAGTAGTAGTAGTAGTAGTAGTAGTAGTAGTAGTAGTAGTAGTAGTAGTAGTAGTAGTAGTAGTAGTAGTAGTAGTAGTAGTAGTAGTAGTAGTAGCAGTAGTAGTAGTAGTAGTAGTAGTAGTAGTAGTAGTAGTAGTAGTAGTAGTAGTAGTAGTAGTAGTAGTAGTAGTAGTAGTAGTAGTAGTAGTAGTAGTAGTAGTAGTAGTAGTAGTAGTAGTAGTAGTAGTAGTAGTAGTAGTAGTAGTAGTAGTAGTAGTAGTAGTAGTAGTAGTAGTAGTAGTAGTAGTAGTAGTAGTAGTAGTAGTAGTAGTAGTAGTAGTAGTAGTAGTAGTAGTAGTAGTAGTAGTAGTAGTAGTAGTAGTAGTAGTAGTAGTAGTAGTAGTAGTAGTAGTAGTAGTAGTAGTAGTAGTAGTAGTAGTAGTAGTAGTAGTAGTAGTAGTAGTAGTAGTAGTAGTAGTAGTAGTAGTAGTAGTAGTAGTAGTAGTAGTAGTAGTAGTAGTAGTAGTAGTAGTAGTAGTCAATATTGTCAACGCACTGGCTCAGAATCTTCAATAATTGAAAAAATTCAAAAATTTAAGATATTTTGGTTTATCCTACTGCCTGAGATTTGTCATTTTGTTTGAGGAAAGCCATATGGCATTAATGTTAACCCTTTACTGGTTAAATTTGTTCAGTAAAATCCAAATATGCGCTTACTTATTTAATGTACATTTGCAGGCACAGACAAGGTCATTCCCGAGAATACACCACTGGAACGACTGTCTCGGTTCCCGAGCCAGTCATTACAGTGGTAAATTTTCAAAAATACTCCAATCCCCGCCGGCAAATGGACATTGCCCAAGATCACTAAATTGACCGTTTTTGGCTGACCATCATGCAAGGGTTAATGTTGAATGATTGAGATGGATATTATGGATAGCTATTTGAGTTTTGCTTTTACCAAGATGTCACGTAGATTCGGATTTTTCTTGAACGCAATTACTGGTCGCTTGTTAAAGGGTTGTTTCAGTTTCTCCTGTAGGTTTTGATACTCATCTTTCAAAATTTTGGAAATTTCAACGTTTTTCCGATTATAGGTCAGAATGAATGGAATTTTGTCACGTTGATCAGATAAGCCTGGGTCCGAGTTTATTCCCCTTGGCCACTGTGTTTCGAGTTCTTTAATCCAAAACGATTCTCGAAGTTTTCTTTGTTTATCAGTTTCTTCTGCCGTATCTGAAAGGGGTGGCTGTTCAATCGGCATAATTTCAAAGTCACGAAGGACTAAATGGTCAGGAAGATTAAAATGTTCGGAAACATGTGTGTCTTCCTCTAGCCTAATATCTGAGAGGTGTCGAGTTGCCCGCCATCTTAATGGACATTTGGTTTCGCCGACATACTGTTTTTGGCACAATTTGCATGAAATTAGATAAATAACATTTTCAGAGTCACAATCTAGATTAGACTGAAGTTGGAACTTGCTTTTGTTCTGAAAGCTCGTGAAAGTATTCTGGTTTGGGAGAAATTCATCTAACTTGCACCTTTTCTTTCCGCATTTGCGAGATTCGCCTACACCTATAATAGGACGATTGTGAGAAATTTTGGTAGGCCGACGATTTGAGGCATTATCTGGAATGGATTCCAAGCCGTCTAATGTTTCAGATTTGATTTTGCGCAAGAATCGTGAGGAGTAACCTCGTGGTTTGAGGGCTTTGAATAGGGTAGAGCACGCTTCTTCAAAGTTTTTCCTATCACTAGAATTCCTGTGAAAACGGATTATTTGTGATTTAACTATTCCTTTAAAAGTATGTGGTGGATGGAAAGATTTTTTGTGCAATAGCTGATGCGAATCGGTTGGTTTGAAATACACTTTGTAGTCTAAGTAGCCAGTTGTTTCATACTTTAGACCTTTATATACAGTTACATCCAGGAAATCTACGGACATCTCGTCAATGGTTGCTTTTAATTTGATATTCGGATCGTGATTGTTCAGAATTTCGAAAAATTCATCAAACTCTGCCTTTGTGTGTTGCCAAATCATGAAAATGTCATCAAGGTACCTGCGATAAATGAGGGGATGTTTTGGACACTTTTCTAACGCTTCCTCCTCCCACTCTGCTACGTAAATATTGGCAAAACATGGGCTAAAGCGCTTGCCCATCGCACAGCCGCAAATTTGTTGGTAAATTTCGCCATCGAATTCAAAATCATTGCCTTTCAGACTCAGCTCTAATAGAGCTATTACTTCTCTGTCTGGCCTGTTGGTGTCTGGGTAGTTCACGAATGCTCTACGGATAGAATTTATACCCTTCTCGATGTCAATGTTTGTATACATAGCATCGATGTCAAGCGTGACCAAGAATGAATTTGGAGGTATCCAGGTCTCAGAGACCTGTGATAAGAAGTCTTCTGTGTTTTTCAAGAAGCTGGGGTGTCTATTTGCTATTGGCTGTAGATGGTAATCGATGTATTCACTGATTCTGTAGGATTCTGAGCCACAATCAGAGATTATAGGTCGCCCGGGCGGTGACATTGTGTCCAACCACGAATCTATGGGTTTATGAATTTTTGGCAAAAGATAGAAAGTCCGTGGTTTTGACTCAAGTTTAGCAAAGAGATACTTATGTTGCTTTTCGGTGATCTTCTTGCTATCGAGCAATTTTTGAAGAATCTCATTAAATTTGCTGCAATTATTTTGCCAAAGTGGTTTGCTTAGTTTCTGGTAATGCTTTGGGTTACTAAGTTGTCGTTGTGCTTCACGTTTATAGTTATCTTTAAGCATTATTACAGTCGCTGACCCTTTATCTGCAGGTTTGATGACAATTTCGCTGTTTTTAGACAATTCAATTAAGGCCTGGCGTTCCTCATAGGGTAAATTTGGTTGATCATTAGGGAATTTAGAATTTTTAACACGTTCTGAAAAGAGTTCTATGCTTTCACCGATCGCTGGGTCCAGGATTTTTACGTTTGGTGCCCAGCCAGTTTTTTCAATGAATGGTGGAATGTTACTATTAGAGTTACGAAAGAAGTCTGCTAACTTAATACGGTGACTAAATTCAGATGTTTCCATACAGCCATTATCTAAAAGAGCATCCAAACCTGTTTTAGGTTTTGGTGTTGGGACAAATGTAAGACCAAAATTGAGCAGTGACTGCTCTGCTTCACATAATGGGGAGCCAGTTAAATTGACAATATTACTGCCCAGTCCTGTTTCCGGGCGGATGTTACCCTGGCCCTTGTCTAGTTTAAATTTAGGAATTTAAGCCAGGCAGAATACATCGAGTTAGCTGTCTTCTCAGTCCAATGAATGTTATCCTTAACAACATTAAATTCGGAGAGTCTAAGTGCAGGAATGACAGTCACAGATTTTGATGATTCAGCCGTCGAATTGATGGACTGAATCGCCAACTTCTGCTGAGCTGTCAACCGACTTGAATAGTTAAGTTTTGCGAAGTAAATCGCAGTCTTTGGGAATTTGGACTTAATCGCACTGAGAAGCAGCATTAATCTATGTTTTGAACTAGAGATGGGTTCATTCATATCATTAATGCCAATGTTGATCACTATTTTCTCTGGTTTAAATGATCCAGTGTACTTTTGAATTAGTCCTCTAGCATGACACAATTTAGCTCCTGGGTAGCAGGCAACTTGCGTTTCAGGGTGGGGCTCAACATTAATGCGACTCAGGTTCGAAGCTCCAAAGATGAGTACTTTGTTCGTGAGAACAGGTAGTCGCCAGTCAATTTTGTTTTCGATTTCATGACGAAATTTCCAAAAAATGTTTCTCTCCAACATGGTGGGTTGTTGGGGTCTATTTGCAAATTTAATAGGACGCACCTCCGGTGCATTACTTGGACCTGGAGTTGGAGAGAAGCTGGGCTGTGGCAGTTTCCCTGTTGGGGATGGGGTCTTGAGACCCGATGGTTGACTGCTCTTGGGGGATTTCTGAGAAGCGCCAGTCCGTGGACCAGATTTGCTACCATTAACCCTTTCCCTCTGTGGCAAGGGCGGATATTCGTTTGGGTCATTTAGATTGCCTAGTGGAGAGTCAGGTAGTGGGATTAATGATGCTTCAAATAGCATATCTCTAGGGCCAGAATCTAATGGTAGCAATGGAGAGGTTTTATTGTCTACTCGTTTTGTGACTGGCGGCGAAGTTTCAGGTGATCTGAGGCGTTTTTTCATTTGTGATTGTGGGGCCACAGTTGGTATCATGACCAGAGGCGTGGCTTGTGCGAGATTTTGAATTGGTTGCTGAGATGGATCTATCGGTCGCACAAAATCGTAAAAAGAACTAATCGCATTAATGTCGAGCTTTCTATTATAATTGTTTTTTGCCCAGCGTATAGCATTGGATTTAGCACGACCTAGGTCTAAATGTGGCATTGCCTGTGTGAGGACTACTTCAGTTCTAATACTACCAAGTTGTTCATTATAGTGATTTAACATGGCCTTAATGGTAGATTTTGCCCACTCAAAATTCACATTCCAGATGGCAAAGTAGATGTCATCATTTGGTATAGCTGGCTTACAAAATCCATTCAGCTCTTCCACCTTCCTGCTAAGCCCATCAGGGAGAGTTTCGGCATCTAAATGCCTACGTAGCGTAGCAATATGGTGGAAGCACTGAATTATTTGGTAATACAGCTTTACCAGGCGCGCATGCGCAGATGAACCCCCTTTACCATCTCCATTCTTCCTACGACCATTCTTCCTCGCAATAGCCATTCAGACAGACAATCGTTCAATCTAACTAGCAATCAGACAGGCAGTTGAGCAGGTAAGAACGATTCGATCAGGCAAACTCAAATTCAAGCACACAAATTCATTCACATCAACTACAAATTGAACCAATATATTACTTACACCTGAAAGACAAATTATAGAATTAACATGTAATATGCAAGGGTTAACAATACAACAATACAATACGCAATATTATAAGTTACTCACAGTAATTATGGACACCGTCAATTGGCTAAATGCATTTCACATGGATGTGCTTCATCAGTAGCCTGTATGACAAATCTGTCAGTCCTTCAGTATAGACAGCTTTATATACGTTTACTGAATTACTCAATCTCCTTTGAAAAACTACTCTATGGTTTAATTTGAACAATTGAACTTTGTGCAAGGTTTGAATTTCCTTTGATTCGGGTTTATCACAAACATCATTAATAAAGCCAATGATTAGTGGACTGGTTTCACTCCACACAGATTAGTGAAATTTTACTCTTCCGAATTGGATTGATAAGTGAGTAGTGTTTCCTTCACGAGATCATGAACCGATCATTCAAAGGTGTTATATGCTTTTGTTGGGACACTCAATTTTGCCTTTTGATTCCTTTTGATCATTTGATGCCGAAAAAATTAATCAAGTTTGGAGGACATATTTTGTCATTTTATAGAATTTTGTTCACCACACCGGAAAGGCCACTGCAGTGTTAATATTTAAACTTTGTTCATACATGTAGAAAGAAAGTAGTATTCAGCTCCCTTAATTTTATGTGAGTGAGTGGCTGGACGGACACACAGAGAGCCGGATGGCTGGCAAGGCAGATGGACAGATCCATCCATCCATCCATCCAACCATCCATCCATCCAGACATCCAACCATCCATCCATCCCACGCCCCCATCCATCCATGGAAGGATGGGGAGGCGGGAAGGATGGGGAGGTGGGATGGGGACGGGCATAAAGGAAGGATAGAGCCTAGTCGGAGAGAGGGAGGAAGGATCCATCCATCCATCCATCCAACCAACCAACCAACCAACCAACCATCCATCCATCCATCCATCCATCCATCCATCCATCCAACCAACCAACCATCCATCCATCCATCCATCCCACACACCCATGGAAGGAAGGGGATTGGGGATGATTGATGGGCAGGATCCATCCATCCATCCCACCATCCACCCACCCATACATCAAACCATCCATCCATTCATCCATCCATTCATCCATCCATCCATGGAAGGGAGGGAAGAAGGGATGGGAAAGATCCATCCATCCATCCATCCCGATGTGGAGATGGAATGAGGGATGGGAAGGAAGGAAGAATGGAGTGGGCATGGCTGGATAGACGGGGAGGACTATCCATCCATCCATCCATCCATCCATCCATCCATCCATCCATCCATCCATCCATCCATCCATCCATCCATCCATCCATCCATCCATCCATCCATCCATCCATCCATTCATCCATCCATTCATCCATCCATCCATGGAAGGGAGGGAAGAAGGGATGGGAAAGATCCATCCATCCATCCATCCCGATGTGGAGATGGAATGAGGGATGGGAAGGAAGGAAGAATGGAGTGGGCATGGCTGGATAGACGGGGAGGACTATCCATCCATCCATCCATCCATCCATCCATCCATCCATCCATCCATCCATCCATCCATCCATCCATCCATCCATCCATCCATCCATCCATCCATCCATCCATCCATCCATCCATCCATCCAACCAACCGTCCATCCATCCATCCATCCCACACACCCATGGAAGGAAGGGGATTGGGGATGATTGATGGGCAGGATCCATCCATCCATCCCACCATCCACCCACCCATACATCAAACCATCCATCCATTCATCCATCCATTCATCCATCCATGGAAGGGAGGGAAGGAGGGATGGGAAAGATCCATCCATCCATCCCGATGTGGAGATGGAATGAGGGATGGGAAGGAAGGAAGAATAGAGTGGGCATGGCTGGATAGAGGGGGAGGACCATCCATCCACCCATCCACCCACACGCACGCACGCTCACACACACACACGCACACACACATACACGCGCACGCATGCACGTACCCACATTTACACACGCACGCATGTACGCACGTACACACATGTACACACGTAGGCACATGTATACACGCACGCACGCATGTACGCACGCACGCACACACCATTCACATTACACCCCCCCCCCCCGCCCCACCCCCATGGATGGATGAGAGGCCGGATGATGGATGGGTAGGAGAGAAGGATAGAGCGGGGATCGGCTGGAGAAGGTGCAGGAGTGGGAGTTCGAGATGGACAGACGGGCAGTGGGACGGCAGAGTAGCGGGAGGGATGGGCAAACGGACTGACGGACAAGTGGACCATGTGACAGCCAGACCAGTGAATGCATGGGTGGATTGACAGGAGCTGATGGATGGTTAGGCGGGTGGACCAGTGAATGAGTGGAGAAGCAGGAGAGTGAATCCGGGAATGATTGTAGAATTTGGTATATAAGTCTCTCCACTGAAAGACCGACAGACTGCCTGACGGTGTCGACGGATATATAAGTTATGTTTTTACAAGGCAGTAAAATAACAGAACTGGCACTCGCAAGTATGTAGTCAATATTGTCAACGCACTGGCTCAGAATCTTCAATAATTGAAAAAATTCAAAAATTTAAGATATTTTGGTTTATCCTACTGCCTGAGATTTGTCATTTTGTTTGAGGAAAGCCATATGGCATTAATGTTAACCCTTTACTGGTTAAATTTGTTCAGTAAAATCCAAATATGCGCTTACTTATTTAATGTACATTTGCAGGCACAGACAAGGTCATTCCCGAGAATACACCACTGGAACGACTGTCTCGGTTCCCGAGCCAGTCATTACAGTGGTAAATTTTCAAAAATACTCCAATCCCCGCCGGCAAATGGACATTGCCCAAGATCACTAAATTGACCGTTTTTGGCTGACCATCATGCAAGGGTTAATGTTGAATGATTGAGATGGATATTATGGATAGCTATTTGAGTTTTGCTTTTACCAAGATGTCACGTAGATTCGGATTTTTCTTGAACGCAATTACTGGTCGCTTGTTAAAGGGTTGTTTCAGTTTCTCCTGTAGGTTTTGATACTCATCTTTCAAAATTTTGGAAATTTCAACGTTTTTCCGATTATAGGTCAGAATGAATGGAATTTTGTCACGTTGATCAGATAAGCCTGGGTCCGAGTTTATTCCCCTTGGCCACTGTGTTTCGAGTTCTTTAATCCAAAACGATTCTCGAAGTTTTCTTTGTTTATCAGTTTCTTCTGCCGTATCTGAAAGGGGTGGCTGTTCAATCGGCATAATTTCAAAGTCACGAAGGACTAAATGGTCAGGAAGATTAAAATGTTCGGAAACATGTGTGTCTTCCTCTAGCCTAATATCTGAGAGGTGTCGAGTTGCCCGCCATCTTAATGGACATTTGGTTTCGCCGACATACTGTTTTTGGCACAATTTGCATGAAATTAGATAAATAACATTTTCAGAGTCACAATCTAGATTAGACTGAAGTTGGAACTTGCTTTTGTTCTGAAAGCTCGTGAAAGTATTCTGGTTTGGGAGAAATTCATCTAACTTGCACCTTTTCTTTCCGCATTTGCGAGATTCGCCTACACCTATAATAGGACGATTGTGAGAAATTTTGGTAGGCCGACGATTTGAGGCATTATCTGGAATGGATTCCAAGCCGTCTAATGTTTCAGATTTGATTTTGCGCAAGAATCGTGAGGAGTAACCTCGTGGTTTGAGGGCTTTGAATAGGGTAGAGCACGCTTCTTCAAAATTTTTTCTATCACTAGAATTCCTGTGAAAACGGATTATTTGTGATTTAACTATTCCTTTAAAAGTATGTGGTGGATGGAAAGATTTTTTGTGCAATAGCTGATGCGAATCGGTTGGTTTGAAATACACTTTGTAGTCTAAGTAGCCAGTTGTTTCATACTTTAGACCTTTATATACAGTTACATCCAGGAAATCTACGGACATCTCGTCAATGGTTGCTTTTAATTTGATATTCGGATCGTGATTGTTCAGAATTTCGAAAAATTCATCAAACTCTGCCTTTGTGTGTTGCCAAATCATGAAAATGTCATCAAGGTACCTGCGATAAATGAGGGGATGTTTTGGACACTTTTCTAACGCTTCCTCCTCCCACTCTGCTACGTAAATATTGGCAAAACATGGGCTAAAGCGCTTGCCCATCGCACAGCCGCAAATTTGTTGGTAAATTTCGCCATCGAATTCAAAATCATTGCCTTTCAGACTCAGCTCTAATAGAGCTATTACTTCTCTGTCTGGCCTGTTGGTGTCTGGGTAGTTCACGAATGCTCTACGGATAGAATTTATACCCTTCTCGATGTCAATGTTTGTATACATAGCATCGATGTCAAGCGTGACCAAGAATGAATTTGGAGGTATCCAGGTCTCAGAGACCTGTGATAAGAAGTCTTCTGTGTTTTTCAAGAAGCTGGGGTGTCTATTTGCTATTGGCTGTAGATGGTAATCGATGTATTCACTGATTCTGTAGGATTCTGAGCCACAATCAGAGATTATAGGTCGCCCGGGCGGTGACATTGTGTCCAACCACGAATCTATGGGTTTATGAATTTTTGGCAAAAGATAGAAAGTCCGTGGTTTTGACTCAAGTTTAGCAAAGAGATACTTATGTTGCTTTTCGGTGATCTTCTTGCTATCGAGCAATTTTTGAAGAATCTCATTAAATTTGCTGCAATTATTTTGCCAAAGTGGTTTGCTTAGTTTCTGGTAATGCTTTGGGTTACTAAGTTGTCGTTGTGCTTCACGTTTATAGTTATCTTTAAGCATTATTACAGTCGCTGACCCTTTATCTGCAGGTTTGATGACAATTTCGCTGTTTTTAGACAATTCAATTAAGGCCTGGCGTTCCTCATAGGGTAAATTTGGTTGATCATTAGGGAATTTAGAATTTTTAACACGTTCTGAAAAGAGTTCTATGCTTTCACCGATCGCTGGGTCCAGGATTTTTACGTTTGGTGCCCAGCCAGTTTTTTCAATGAATGGTGGAATGTTACTATTAGAGTTACGAAAGAAGTCTGCTAACTTAATACGGTGACTAAATTCAGATGTTTCCATACAGCCATTATCTAAAAGAGCATCCAAACCTGTTTTAGGTTTTGGTGTTGGGACAAATGTAAGACCAAAATTGAGCAGTGACTGCTCTGCTTCACATAATGGGGAGCCAGTTAAATTGACAATATTACTGCCCAGTCCTGTTTCCGGGCGGATGTTACCCTGGCCCTTGTCTAGTTTAAATTTAGGAATTTAAGCCAGGCAGAATACATCGAGTTAGCTGTCTTCTCAGTCCAATGAATGTTATCCTTAACAACATTAAATTCGGAGAGTCTAAGTGCAGGAATGACAGTCACAGATTTTGATGATTCAGCCGTCGAATTGATGGACTGAATCGCCAACTTCTGCTGAGCTGTCAACCGACTTGAATAGTTAAGTTTTGCGAAGTAAATCGCAGTCTTTGGGAATTTGGACTTAATCGCACTGAGAAGCAGCATTAATCTATGTTTTGAACTAGAGATGGGTTCATTCATATCATTAATGCCAATGTTGATCACTATTTTCTCTGGTTTAAATGATCCAGTGTACTTTTGAATTAGTCCTCTAGCATGACACAATTTAGCTCCTGGGTAGCAGGCAACTTGCGTTTCAGGGTGGGGCTCAACATTAATGCGACTCAGGTTCGAAGCTCCAAAGATGAGTACTTTGTTCGTGAGAACAGGTAGTCGCCAGTCAATTTTGTTTTCGATTTCATGACGAAATTTCCAAAAAATGTTTCTCTCCAACATGGTGGGTTGTTGGGGTCTATTTGCAAATTTAATAGGACGCACCTCCGGTGCATTACTTGGACCTGGAGTTGGAGAGAAGCTGGGCTGTGGCAGTTTCCCTGTTGGGGATGGGGTCTTGAGACCCGATGGTTGACTGCTCTTGGGGGATTTCTGAGAAGCGCCAGTCCGTGGACCAGATTTGCTACCATTAACCCTTTCCCTCTGTGGCAAGGGCGGATATTCGTTTGGGTCATTTAGATTGCCTAGTGGAGAGTCAGGTAGTGGGATTAATGATGCTTCAAATAGCATATCTCTAGGGCCAGAATCTAATGGTAGCAATGGAGAGGTTTTATTGTCTACTCGTTTTGTGACTGGCGGCGAAGTTTCAGGTGATCTGAGGCGTTTTTTCATTTGTGATTGTGGGGCCACAGTTGGTATCATGACCAGAGGCGTGGCTTGTGCGAGATTTTGAATTGGTTGCTGAGATGGATCTATCGGTCGCACAAAATCGTAAAAAGAACTAATCGCATTAATGTCGAGCTTTCTATTATAATTGTTTTTTGCCCAGCGTATAGCATTGGATTTAGCACGACCTAGGTCTAAATGTGGCATTGCCTGTGTGAGGACTACTTCAGTTCTAATACTACCAAGTTGTTCATTATAGTGATTTAACATGGCCTTAATGGTAGATTTTGCCCACTCAAAATTCACATTCCAGATGGCAAAGTAGATGTCATCATTTGGTATAGCTGGCTTACAAAATCCATTCAGCTCTTCCACCTTCCTGCTAAGCCCATCAGGGAGAGTTTCGGCATCTAAATGCCTACGTAGCGTAGCAATATGGTGGAAGCACTGAATTATTTGGTAATACAGCTTTACCAGGCGCGCATGCGCAGATGAACCCCCTTTACCATCTCCATTCTTCCTACGACCATTCTTCCTCGCAATAGCCATTCAGACAGACAATCGTTCAATCTAACTAGCAATCAGACAGGCAGTTGAGCAGGTAAGAACGATTCGATCAGGCAAACTCAAATTCAAGCACACAAATTCATTCACATCAACTACAAATTGAACCAATATATTACTTACACCTGAAAGACAAATTATAGAATTAACATGTAATATGCAAGGGTTAACAATACAACAATACAATACGCAATATTATAAGTTACTCACAGTAATTATGGACACCGTCAATTGGCTAAATGCATTTCACATGGATGTGCTTCATCAGTAGCCTGTATGACAAATCTGTCAGTCCTTCAGTATAGACAGCTTTATATACGTTTACTGAATTACTCAATCTCCTTTGAAAAACTACTCTATGGTTTAATTTGAACAATTGAACTTTGTGCAAGGTTTGAATTTCCTTTGATTCGGGTTTATCACAAACATCATTAATAAAGCCAATGATTAGTGGACTGGTTTCACTCCACACAGATTAGTGAAATTTTACTCTTCCGAATTGGATTGATAAGTGAGTAGTGTTTCCTTCACGAGATCATGAACCGATCATTCAAAGGTGTTATATGCTTTTGTTGGGACACTCAATTTTGCCTTTTGATTCCTTTTGATCATTTGATGCCGAAAAAATTAATCAAGTTTGGAGGACATATTTTGTCATTTTATAGAATTTTGTTCACCACACCGGAAAGGCCACTGCAGTGTTAATATTTAAACTTTGTTCATACATGTAGAAAGAAAGTAGTATTCAGCTCCCTTAATTTTATGTGAGTGAGTGGCTGGACGGACACACAGAGAGCCGGATGGCTGGCAAGGCAGATGGACAGATCCATCCATCCATCCATCCAACCATCCATCCATCCAGACATCCAACCATCCCACGCCCCCATCCATCCATGGAAGGATGGGGAGGCGGGAAGGATGGGGAGGTGGGATGGGGACGGGCATAAAGGAAGGATAGAGCCTAGTCGGAGAGAGGGAGGAAGGATCCATCCATCCATCCATCCAACCAACCAACCAACCAACCAACCATCCATCCATCCATCCATCCATCCATCCATCCATCCAACCAACCAACCAACCATCCATACATCCATCCCACACACCCATGGAAGGAAGGGGATTGGGGATGATTGATGGGCAGGATCCATCCATCCATCCCACCATCCACCCACCCATACATCAAACCATCCATCCATTCATCCATCCATTCATCCATCCATCCATGGAAGGGAGGGAAGAAGGGATGGGAAAGATCCATCCATCCATCCCGATGTGGAGATGGAATGAGGGATGGGAAGGAAGGAAGAATGGAGTGGGCATGGCTGGATAGACGGGGAGGACCATCCATCCATCCATCCATCCATCCATCCATCCATCCATCCATCCATCCATCCATCCATCCATCCATCCATCCATCCATCCATCCATCCATCCATCCATACATCAAACCATCCATCCATTCATCCATCCATTCATCCATCCATCCATGGAAGGGAGGGAAGAAGGGATGGGAAAGATCCATCCATCCATCCCGATGTGGAGATGGAATGAGGGATGGGAAGGAAGGAAGAATGGAGTGGGCATGGCTGGATAGACGGGGAGGACCATCCATCCATCCATCCATCCATCCATCCATCCATCCATCCATCCATCCATCCATCCATCCATCCATCCATCCATCCATCCATCCATCAATCCATCCAACCAACCGTCCATCCATCCATCAATCCCACACACCCATGGAAGGAAGGGGATTGGGGATGATTGATGGGCAAGATCCATCCATCCCACCATCCACTCCACGTACCCGAACACGGCGTCCTTTCCAGATGCTATCAGTGAAATGTAAGCTGTGAAATATTGATGCTCGGAGAATCTTAACACAAATTCAGAAAGCGGTTCCTATAGCAAGGATTACATTACCCAATGCCAATGGTATAAGTGAAATTTCTCCGCCTATGCTACTTTACCATGACACATTATTTAAATCCCATATGAGTTCTTATGATTGGTATATACTTCTAATACAGAAGCATGCAAAACACCCAAAGATATTGCGGCATGGGAAGGAACAAGATATAAACCATCAAATTGGAATATGGTTTGGAAGAATTTACATCTGCCTTGTTTGCCCTATAATGCATGGGATATAGCGTGGTTCCAATACTGGGCATGCTGCTAGAGATGGAATATGCCGACGATGTGGACTTTATAGATGAGGAAAAGAAACCCCTTGACGAGCTTCTCCCAATAGCTGCAAGCAAACTAAAAATTGAGAATCTCTTTATGAATAAATCTAAAACAGAGTTCACCCACATATACCTATCTACAAAGCATGAAACTAAAGAAAATGACGATCCGCTCCGTGGCGGTGAACCATGGAGGAAAAGTACAATCCTGGGCTCACTTCTTTGCAGTACTGCTGACATTGCTGCATCTGCATCATGGGGAACATAGCTTTCCAGTCCTTCTGGAAGTTATGGATTCGTAGATCAAAGATGCCCTTGGTAAAAAGATTACGTTTATACAATGCAACCTGCGTATCCTTGATGATGTATAACTGTAACAGCTGGGCAGCTCCAAAGTCAGCCCTAGACAAACTTGCCACACCAAACACCTATGCACCATCACGGGACACCGATGGCCAGAGAGCATAATTTCCAACGATGCACTATACAAGATGTGTAATACGCCGCCGCTGTCTGCAAAAGTCGTCCAGCAAAGATGGTCCATGTTTGGCCATGTGCTAAGTGTGCCAAAAGACACACCAGCACAGAGAAC
>CM067359.1:44068656-44118995 GCA_034401795.1 Chaetoderma sp. LZ-2023a
GTGTTGTTGCTGCTTATAGCAGCAAGCAGCAACAACGCCCAGACAAATTAGTTTCAAAATATCGCACCAGAATGTTTTTAAATAATAGACATACAATTCGTACAACTTGGCGAACTATTAAGCGTTTATGACGGACTAAATCACGCCATTCATGACGTAATTGATTATGACGTAGCCTACATGTGACGCAGTTGATAATGACGTCATTTGATTGATCAATAAACTGGATTCATCAATTTCACTATTGCACCATGGAGATCTAGCACGACCTACAGTAATTTGAAGTTACTTTTGAATTTGCTACAGATTGGTCGACGTATTATTACTCTGATGTATACGTTATGAGTTCACTTATTCCACGTTCTGGGAAGGACACATCCTCTCCCATTGTATGTCTGATCTAATTTGACAGAATGTGAATGTTCCTAAAAGTAATTCCATCTTTCTTGTAGAGGAGGTTTTACATGGCAAATGGGCTAAATGCATGATAAAAGGCAATAGCACCGACAGACGCATGATCAAATAAACCAGCGATATAATTACTCAACCTCGCTTTTTGAACCAGCAAGATAAAATACGATAAATCGTAGACAATGTAAGACATATTCTGTTGAAGATTTTGAAACTAATTTAACTGGAATGTTCCTGTAGAAATTCTTTTTTTAAATATTCGACAGCTTACTTGTATGGTTGTCTTGAAATTGAGAAACCAGGACATTCGGTTTCAAAGTGTTATGAAAAACAAATCTGATGAAAAAATCTGTTGGAAAAATCTGAAGAAAAAATATGACGTCATTAACGTTGCCATGTTGGTAATAACATCATTAGCGTTGCCAATGGTAGTAGACAATATATGTCACGCCCACTATGAACAGTATTGTCGTCTGCTTTTATCTGTTTAATTTTATAAAGTGGCCTTAACGAGTACAACAAATAAATCTCCTGCCATTTAATTATGAACCTCTCATAAAATCGACCACCATTCTAAGTGGCACGGGCGCATCCTTTTGCTTGCTGGCTGATGACATCAATGATGATGACGTATTTAGAGCACGCATTCTGATGGTCGCGTCTTCAAACAAAATCTAAAGAAACTGAACCCGTCCAACTCTTCAGATTTGCCTTCAGACTTCAGACTTCAGATTTTATGTTTACACGGTCAGATTTTATCGAATTTGACAAATCTGATTATATTAATCTGATCATGAAAACCGGGACTTAGGCATGGCAATGTCAAACACTATTTGTAAGAAATCACATGTATTTTTATTTGCATAAAATGATTTGAATATGTAATACAATTTCAATATCAAGACAATAACATGAACAATGCACCGTATATAAAATCTATGCGAATCTTTAGATTCTGCTGGAAACTGCACATATCCAGTATTACTTTTAACGCCTCTTGTGTCAACAGCACCCAAGAGCACATACAATGTTACGTATATCAATAAACCGTATGTCGGTCAAGAAAAATGAAAATGTTTGCTTCGTAAATGTTCATTTGAAATCCAAGAGAAGTTTCGTGTGTTTTGATTGCACATACCGTTTTGCCGGCTTGAACATTAAAGTGTTAATGGCTACGAAAGTCTGAATTTCTGATTAGTCAATGTCCATTTGCAAGCCAAGAGACGACTACTTTTTGAAAATGTACCACTTAAATGGCTGGCTCGTTTATCGAGTCAGTCATTCCAGTGGTAAATTTTCAAAAAGTAGTCTCTTGACCTGCAAATGATTATTTCTCACGACAATTACTGAGGTTGTTATTTCTGGGATTGACCACTAAAGGGTTAAATTGCCACAAGGTGGGTTAAAGAAACAGGAGCTTCACAAACGGCTCATAATACCCCGCCATGATGACAGACCAATGAATGAGAGCTATCAGAAAATATTTATTTCTTCCTCAGACCCAGACCAGTCAGCATTATGAAGTGTCAAAGTGATCCGTTAAACGGTCAAGGAGGCATCATCCAGAAACCAATTTTCATGTTGGCCATCACTGACTGGCGGTCATATTGGATTTCAGATTATCATAAATTTCAATAAGTTTCTTCACCAGACAAATTCCAACCACCCTATGAAGTGTTCCGATAAATGGTAACGGAGATATCATCCAGAAACCAACTTTCAAGATGGCAGCCCGTGGCAGGCGGAGTTTGGATCATCGTCAATTTCGATAGGTTTCTTCTCCAGATCGAACCCAACCACCTTCTGAAGTTTCAAAGCGATCCAATAACCCTCAACAGTGTTATCATCCAGAAACAAATTTTCAAGATGGCCGCCGGTGGCTGGCGGACATCTTGGATTTCGAATCATCGTTGATTTCAATAGGTTTCCTCCCCATACCTAGTCCAACACTCTATGAAGTATCAAAGCGATCCAATGAACTGTAACAGAGTTATCATCCGGAAACCAATTTACAAGATGGCCGCCGGTGGCTGGCGGCCATCTTGGATTTCGAATCATCGTCGATTTCGATAGGTTTCTTCCCAAGACCGAGTCCGACCACTCTACAAAGTTTAAATGCGATCCGACAAACGGTAACGGAGTTATCATCCAGAAACCACACTGCTGCCTGCATGCCCAACGGCCCGCCAGCCCTCCCGCCCGTTCGGACGGACAGCGCCATTACATAATACCTAAATAATTTGGCGGAGTATAAAAATTAAAATTTAGTACTGTTATAAGTCCCTATATGTGTTGTTTAGAATACGGTACCCGGTAATCTATCATATCATGTTCTAAAACTATTATATGCAGTAGTTAAGCCAGGCTATTATATACATTTACACATGTTCCAAATCATGATCGTTCTGTAAGACGAGTGGTCGTAATACAGATGGTCGTATGACGGGTGGACGTGACACAACTGATAGTAAGACGATAGTCGTAATACAGATGGTCGTAAGATTGGTGGTCGTGACACAATTGATAGTAAGATGGTGGCCGTAAGATGTCTGCTCGCGATACAAATGATCATAAGACGGGTGGGTGACTGTTAGATTGGGCGTTGTAAGACAGATGGTCGTAAGACAGGTGACCGTAAAACTGTGGTCGTAACGCAAGTGGTCGTAAGACGCGTGACTGTAAGACGGTCGTCTGGTAAGATGGGAGACCCCCTCCCCATCTTAATGAACGACCACCATTTGGCCCAAAACCAACAGTACAGCTCAGGAAAAATGTCAAATGTTTCCAAAGCCAAGTGAAGTATACGGTTGAATATTTTGGACTTAATTTGATTGGAAGCCTTTGCTGCCTAAAGCAGCAATGGAGTCCAATCAAATTAGGTCCAAAATATTCAACAGAGCATCTCTTAAATTGTGTTTAAAATTGTACTAACTAACAAGTTTTTGTTTTTGGTAACACTTTAACATATTTATAAGTACCTAGTCTATTTCCATAGCGATTGATTATCCGTACTGTTTAAATGGGCATGCGTGATTTGATTGACAGGTTTTCAGCCTCCAGCATAAATTAGTCATTTCTTTAAAATATTTGTTTTTTATTTAACATTCCTTCTCATCAGATTCCAGTATTCTCTACGCTGGTGAGATGAGAAAATCCCGCCCAATATTAAAACCTTTCGGCCTATTAGCGACATTTCAAAACAACGGTGTCATATTTTGAAAGTAATTAGCCAAGAAGCTTCCAATCAAATAAGTTCCATAAATCCTGATCAACCATATTTGGCCACGTAATTCATTTTACAATGAAGGGATCCGACCTGTCACTCAAGTATCTCACGTTATAATCAACATACGCCATATGTTAGCTAACGTTGCAATTAAATGTACCCGCATCACGAATGTGACAAATATCTGAAGGTAAGCTACTGTATTGTATATCTTTGGCGAGTTACAATTTAATAATCATTCTATTGAATATTTTGAAACTCATTTGACTGGGAGCTGTTGCTGTCACATGCAGCAACAGCCCTCAGCCAAAATAGTTTCAAAATATTCAACATAATTTTTATTGGATTCTATTTTCATCAAGCACATATAATTCGTACACTTTCGTGACAGACGTTTCGATTTTTCTGATGGAGATAGGTTAGTATTTATTGTAACGTCAGCTATGACATGGCGTATTTGATTATGAAGTCAGATCCTTGAATGGCAGATTGGATCCCTTCTGTCTTCGATCTTTGCATACTAAAAAAATTCAAATCAGTAGACTTTTACAGGGCTATACTAAGATGGGTGTATTTTCAAATGAACAGCGGTGTTTGGTAGGCATTATGATATAGGCCTGAATTTTACGATTAGCAATTAGCAATTAACAATTAAAACCGACAGTGGGTCAATACTCGAGTCTCTGTTCTAAATTAACAAGAACAACATTTAATAATTATATTAATAATGATACATTACAGACAAAAAAAAATCACAGAATGCGTTTTACATCGTAACACCGGCAGCGGATTGTTTTCGCTCTAAAAGGCCAATTACGTGTCACGCGAGATCCTATTTGAAAACGAAAGCACATCGAGTCGCATCGCCGGCTCCACGCGGAAACCAGATTACAGTGGAGTAGTAAGTTACAATGTATGAAGAATCAGAATCATGACTGAGATACTGTCAACAAAAGATTCGAGATTCAATAATTAGTTCAGATTCGTTTTAACTGAAAAATAAGAAGGACATGATAAAATTAAAGGTAATTGAAGGTAACATCGATTAAACGCTAAGCGCATTCAAATAGCCTTTAGTTGCAACTCGACACTAGGACAAGTCTGTCTGTCAGTTGATTGGTCGGTCGGTGGTCAGTTGTTCTGTTGGTTAGATGGTCATTCGTTTGGTCATTTGGTCGGTTGATGAGTCGGTTGGTCGGTCAGCCAAAGTGTCTTTCATTCAGTAAGTGTGCAGGTGGGTCAATCAGTTGATCAATTGGTCGCTGGGTGGGTCGGTTTGTTGGTGGGTCGGTGGGTGGGTGGGTGGGTCAGAGGGTCGGCCGGTGGGTCAGTGGGTCAGAGGGTAGGTGAGTCAGTATGTCAGTGCGTCTTTGAATCTTTCGGTCTGCCTGTCGGTAGGTCAGTTGGTCGGTTGGTTGGGCCGTTGGGCCGTACATCAGTCCATCTATCCGCCAATCCTTCTGATCACTCGCCAGCCAGCCAGCCATTCAGCCCACCAGCCAGCAAGCTAGCCATTCATCATTCGGTGAGTGAGGGAGTGGTGTGTGTGTGTGTGTGTGTGTGTGTGTGTGTGTGTGCGTGCGCGCGTGTGTGTGTGTGGTGGGTCGGCAAGGTGTTGCAAGGGATGGCAAATGACTGAGCGAAAACATACCTGATATAGCGACGTCATCGCTCTACTTCCATGAGTAACACAGTAAAACCTGTCTATAGCGGACATTTTATGAAGCCAGCAAATGTGCTCCCTAAAACAGACACTCACTGAATTGCTTTTGGGATCAGAAGATGAGACGTCTTTAAGACGGGTGGTGTGTGGACCACCCGTCTTAACGAAGTCCTATCTTGCGGTTCCAAAAGCAGGTGTCCAGTATAGACAGGTATGCATGTATGCGCTATAGGCTTCGATGTGTTCTCGTCTGATTCATAATTCTACAACGTGCGACTGGAAAAGAATATGAATAAATCATGTATGACATTTTTCTCTCTCTCCCTGACTCATCTCCCTCTATTTGCCTCACCCCCCCCCCCGCCCCATTCCTCCCCGTCTCTCTACCGCTCTCCCTCCCTCCTTGGCCCCTATCCATCTCTCTCGTTCTCCCACTCTCTCTCCCTTCATATCTCTCTTTCTCTCTCCCCCTCCCTCTCTTTTTCCTCTCGCCCTCCCTCCCTCTCCTCCCCCTCCCACTCTCCCTCACTCATTCATTCCCACTCCTCCCTTCCTCCCCTCTCTTTCTTTCTCTGCCTCTCTCTCTCCCCGTCCACCACCCCTTATCTCTCCACCCTCCTCCCCCGTACACACACACTCTCTCTCTCTCTCTCTCTCTCTCTCTCTCTTCTTTTTCCATTTCGTTCGAAGATGAAGATGGTGACCAATACTTCTGCTAACATTTTAGCTAAATTGGCATTTCTATGTAAAGATACTTCAGCACTAGATTAAACTGAGGCAATCCCCATAAACAAGTGCTCCAATGGTATGTGTCCTTCAACTGGACCAACAGCCAATCAGATTTCTGTGTATAAGATCGGAATTCTATCCAGTCAATATTGGTTGAAATCGGCGAAGTAGTTGATGAGGCCTAATCTATTAACCTATTTGGCGTGATCTTTCGGAAAATGCAAGATGGTCGCCGAAAGAATTGACCACTAAAACCTATGTGTAGTAATTCTATGGGCTGTTAAACACTCGTGGGCCTTCCATTCATTGCTGCTGGCAATGGGCCACTCTTGGAAACGAACAATGGTTAAATAGTCTTTTCAGACGAATTTGGTTGAAATCGAACATGGAGTTAAGGAGAAGTAATCCTTTAGCCAATCTCCTGGACATTTTCGAAAATCCAAGCTGGCCTCAGAAAGGAGTGGCAGACCAAATTTCCGATACGATATGGTCCTTGCAGTCATGGTTGATAGAAAAAAGCAAACCAGTTGATGATGTATAGTTTTTCAAACAATTAATTGAACATTTTCGGAAATTTAAGAAGCTTGCCGAAAATAAAATAACGAATCAAATTTCTGTATACAAATTGTACAGCCGATCACATGCGTGTCTTTCCAGCCAAGTCTGGTTGACATCGGCTAATTTATGAATTAGGGGTACTGATATCGTTTTCCTCAATTTCTATACATTTCCGGATGATTCAAGATGGCAGCCGAAAAAATGGACCAATCAGATTTCTGTATACAATTTTGGGAGTTAACTGCCCTATATAAGGTCATAACATCATCACCATCATCGTCATCATCATCATCATCATCCTCCTCCTCGTAAACCACCAAGAAAGGTATTTGATCAAGAAACTATGTGGACTCAACACTAGTCTCACCTGCGTTTCAATCGGTCATGTTTTAGCTCTGCTGCCGTCAACCCTCGAGCTTGCTGACGTCGTCTCTGGTCTTTCCTCCGCTTAAGCCAATGTGGAATTACATAACCTTTTTTCGTTTTTCGTCTTCGATAACAAATGAATGAAATTAGAATGCCTATAAATATTAGAAGTGTAGCCACCGCGACCGGGATTATCCATCGTAAATGGGAATTCTTATCGTCTTCTTCCTTTGACTCAGGTTCTGAACCTGAATAGAAAAAAAGAGATGAGATTAAATACATGTTACTTTTGTTCATTATTACACCATGACTGATTTATTGAAATAGCGGTCGTTATAGACAGGGTGGACTGTGCCCAGTCAAAGAGTATTCAACAATACCTATTGAAGCTAGTGATGGTAATGATGAAGATGACGACGACGATGACAGTGGAGGGGATGGCTGGCGTGGTTGGAGCGGCGGCGGTGGTGTGCTGCTGCTGGTGATGCTGATGATAGTATGAATGTATATATGATTACTGTATTCTATGGCTGTAGTAGTAGAAACATCCTACATCTGCAATCAATCCTCCTTCCCTTTTGCCCACTGTGTCTTGTCATCAGGCGAAATCCTTAACTTCCTCAGGTCAATTCTTGACTTGAGTGTACAGAGTCGTGCTTTCTTGAGGTCACCTCATAGCATGCTTAGCAGATGTATGCAATGACGTCCTCTCCTGGCTTTGCATTTGATCGTCCCAGTAGGTCGAATTCTAAGGCTCTCTGCGCTGGTGTGTCTTCTGGCATCCTTAGCACATCGCCAAATATGGACCATCTTTGCTGGCCGGTGTTTACAGACAGCGGCGATGTATTTTTGCACATCTTGTATTGTGCATCATTGGAAATTATGCTGTCTGCCCATCAGTGTCCAGTGATGGTGCATAGGTGTTTGCGGTGGCAGACATAAAATGTGTCTAGAGCTGCCTTTGGATCTGCCCAGCTGTTGCAGCTATATAGGATCAAGGATACGCAGGTTGAATTGTATAAACTTATTCTATTTGTCAAGGGCATGTTCCCAATGATGAAGCTGTGCAACAACTTCAGGAGCACTGCAAAGCAGTGGACTCAGGATTGTACCCTTCCGCCACGAAGTAGATCGTCATTTTCTTTAGCACCATGGTTCATGCATTGTAAATAGGTATATGTGGGTGAACTCTGTTTTGGATTCATTCATAGAGATTCTCAATTTTTTGTTTGTTTGCAGCTATTGTGATAAGGTCATCAAGAGGGTTCTTCTCCTCGTCTATGAAGTCCACATCGTCCAATATTCCATCTTTAGCGGCATGCCCAGTATGGATTCTGGGGTGGGGGTCGTCTTGTGGAATTTTCCTGCACATACTTTACTGCAGCAGCAATGTAACAGGGGAACAACCCTGTGGGAGCGATTGATGTCTCAAACTCTACAGATTTCACTGACTTGACTCGTACTCTCGGCTTAGTGTCCGCAATTATTAGTCTCACTAGTCGTAGCTCATCTTCATTGCAACTGGCCTGGCGTAGTACATCTATGATAATTGAGCGTTTAATTATGTCAAAGGTTTGTCACATGTCAATGCCCATTTTGTGGAAATTCCATTGTTTGGACATGACTATTTACACAAGCATGCGTTGAGAGCATACAATGCCCGCACAGCTGCGCCCATCTTTGAAGCGACTTTGACATGATCCAGTGAAATCATCGATCTTGTCTCGGATGTGGCATAGAGTAACATTGGATAAGGTTTTCCGCATGTTGTTGAGGTGTGCAATAGGCCGCAGATTGTTTGGGGGGGGGCAGTGACATCTTGGGCTTGGGTAGAGCAATAAGGGTGCCTTGGCCTACTGCATCGATGGGAAGGTAGCGCATAAAAGCTGACCTGATTAGGTGCGTAGTGGGTCTTGAGATAATGTCACATGCGTACTTGGATAGTTCATTGCTCGTGCCATCAGATCCAGATGCACAGTAATTTTTCAGGGATTTAAGTGGCTTCTCAACTTATGTTGCTTTAATTGGTGTTAGTATGGCATGGCGTCTCCTGAGAACGGGTGCAAGGGCTCATCATCGTGGTCATCCTTGAACGATTCTCGAATTGCCTCGGCTTTGCCCTGGTCAGTCCCAATAAAGTGTTCTTCAGAGTTCTGTACAGTTGGCTGTGGTGTGTTGTCAGTAACTCTCAGGGCACGGGCTGCCCGAAACATTTTGTGACAGTCATCCGTGGCAGTGATTTCATCTACTAGGAGTCTGCTTGTTGAATAGCAAGATCTTTTAAGCATTCACTAATGTGGCGCAGAATGTTATTGCGTTTGTGGCGTTGTTTGGCGTGGTCTTCACTTTGGCCACGTTGATAGATGCGCAGCCGTAACGCTTTCTGCTCTGCTGAATTTTACTACTACATGTAGGGATAGGCACGGTAATGATGAAAATGATGGTGATGATGGTGGTTGTAGTGGTGGCGTTGATGGTTGTCGTGGTGTTGGTGATGGTGATAATGGGGGGTGGGGTGGCGGTGATGGTGGGGGTGGTTGTAGTGGTGGTGTGGATGGTTGTGGTGGTGTTGGTGATGGTGGTAATGGGGGTGGCGGTGGCGGCGGCGGCGGTGCTGGTGGTGGTGGTGCTGGTGGTGATTATGGTGCTGGTGATGATGATGATGATGATGATGAAGAAATCGATGACGATGGCGATGAAGAAGATGATGATGATGGTGATGGTGATGATGATGATGATAACGACGACGACGACGACGACGACGACGACGACGACGACGATGATGATGATGATGGTTTACCGGGTGTAATTTTATAAGAGACATCTGAAGGCTGGCCTGGATGATGGCTCTTGCTCAATATTTGTTTATCAACACTTTCTACAAGACATAAAAAATATGAACGACAATGCAATCAATTGCGAACTTCTCACTGGCATGGCAGCATCCGAAGCACATGCACAATTTAATAAATTTGTAGGGTTCATTGAACACCCAACGCCAGTCTCCTACACAAATTTGATGAAAATCATCTTAGTAGAACTTGAGTTATCCTCTGGAGGTGAAATAAAATTTCTTTAATTAGGTCACCAAATTCAATTGAGCCATTCATTATTATATACCAAATATATTTATATGGTTGCATAATAAAGATGTTAATAACCAAGCACCAAAACAAGCTTTGGCTTAATGGAGTAGAAATTATATTTTACTAACTTCATTTTAATATTTGCTTTAATAGTAGGCCGTGTTCTGACTAGAGACTTAATCAGGAATGACGCCATACTGAATTATGGAGTTATTCCTGATTAAGTCTCTTAAGTGAGAACACGGCTTTAAGCTACTCTTACGCATTTACGAAGTTTGCGCTGAACTACTAAGAAGTTCAGATCGGGGGGGGGGGGGAGTCAGTGGTTATGGGGTGGAGTTATAATCAGGGGGTGGGTGGGGTGGTGGAGATCGGAACAGTTCGGGACATGTTGGGATGGTCGCGAGGGTCGGTAGAATCTTAAAATATTTAAAACCTTCGGGATGGTCGGGTTCTTTCATGACACTTCGTAGTAAAAAATGTTGACACTTCAGTATACTTCGCGACAATTGGGGTAGTTCAGGGCAGATTGGGGCCCAGCTCTCGATTTGTTTCGAACTCTCAGGATACCTCTACGATAGTTTCACAACACTTCTACGAACGTTCATGTACCGCTACGAAGTCTCACGAAGTACCACGAACTCTCAAGAAGTCCCATGCCGCTACTACGAACTCTCACGAACCGACATGAACTGGTCCGAACCGGTACGATCCGCTTCACGAACGCGTGGACAAACTATATAAAACTGGGGCGAGCTGGCCGGTTTCTTGATTCCACTGCAAATCTATGTATACAATTTCATGACCTTTGATGACCTTCGCTCTTAACAGTTTGTAGAAGTTCGTGGTAGTTCTTATGAGCTCGTGAATGTTTGGGATAGTTCGGGACGGATCGTGAAACGAGTTCGTAGTACGTCGTAACAGTTCGTGAACGGTTCGTGACAGTTAGTGACAGAGGTCAATGATCGCCAAAAAGGTCCCAAAGGGTCGAACTTATGTTTAGGACACATCGCAAGACTTCGGCGCCAACTTCGTGAACGTGTGAGAGCAGCTTTAGTCAGAGTACAGCAAAGTGTACGTGCCGTATTGCTATGGTTTATATTTACTTTCTGACACGTTCTTGATCGACATACATATGGACATATACTATTTGAGAGCTTGAGGTACAAATATGCCACATTCATAATGCCATTCAAATAAGTTAACCCTGTAACCCTCATATCAGCCAAAAACTGCTTCAGCAGTGGTATTGAGAAATGTCCATTTGCAGACCAAGAGAAGACTATTTTTGAAGATTTACCACTGGAATGACTGGTTCGATAACCAAGCCAGTCATTCCACTCGTAAATTTTCAAAAATAGTCTTCTCTTGACCTGCAAATGGACATTTTCTATGAGAAAATTGAAATTTTTGGGAACAAATTTAAGTATTAAAGGGTTTGACATGATCAATTAGAATTTTTATTTTAATGATTTAATTTATGGCCTACAATTTAAACAGTAATATGTGCTTTGTTCTACAGGCGTTAAATAATTGCGTTTGTCATATGCAGGCGTTAAATATTATTGCCAAATTAGTTTCAAAATATTCAACAGAAAGTGTATTAAATGGTAAAGATATACAATTCGTAGAGCAACGCTTAGTCCGTCATCAATTAAGCGTTCGTGACGAGCTGTTCGTGATGAGCTTATCTACATAATTCATGACGTCATTGATTATACAGCCAACCTACACGTCATGCACCTGATTAAGACGTCATCTGATTGATGGATAAACTGGAAAGGCCCATTACGTCACTTTGTAGCTGATATCACAATCAAATGACGTAAGTATGTCACGAACGTCGAACAGTACGCCACGAACGTGTATGGAATCTATGTCTTAGGTGATTTTACACTTCACTAAACAAACCCGTTGAATATTTTGAAACTAATCCGGGTGGGAGCTGTTTCTACCCTATGCATAAAACAAATCACAGTAAGATTACATTCAAAATAGTCAACAACCTTACTGTATAATTCATGAATCCAATTACTCAGTCAGTTATATGACGTCATACTCAACTAAGCGACGTGTAGAGTAACGTCATAATCATTACGCCGTGAATGACTCGATTTAGTCCATCTTAAAAGCTTAACAGTCCGTCAGGTTGTATGATTTGAATGTCTTTACTATTTAATAAACATTCTGTTTAATAGTTTGAAACTAATTTGACTGGGCGCTGTTGCTGCCATGGAGAGCAACAGCGCCCATTCAAATTAGTTTCGAAATATTCAACAGATTACCTGTATAATTTTCTGAAAATTTGTAGTCGGGGGGTGCAGGTATCGATCGATCACAACACGAATGAGGCGTGGGTGGAGCTTAGCTGGAGATGGGCGGGGAGATTTAGGGGAAATTTAGATTCTGTGAACTCGGGATTTATGGTGTTGATTTTCGATGAGAATTTCCAAAACGTGTAAAAAGCTTAGCTAGAAATGAATCTCCCCAGCAGGGGGAAGCAATCCCTCACCCCTCTACCACCACCCCCAACACCACTCCAAAAAAACCTTATCCACCTAAAACAAAACACAAAACACCCGTCTCACCTCCCCCCCCCCCCCCCCGCCACCACCACCTCCTCCCCCCCCGTCCCCGATCGACGCTGTTAAGTGAGCGAGGCGAATAGTGAATCACACTCACCTGTTATATTAATAACATCAAACGTTGCTATTGTAGCACCAACTGGATTTGTCGCTATGCATATATAGGTACCTTCGTCGGTTTTCACTAAGTGATTGACTGTGAGTGTACCAGTTATAGGGTCCACGATAAATTTGGGTGGATTTTGTACTGATGGATCTCCATTTTGCTGGGGAAAAAATGGATGGATGGATGAATCAATAGATGGATGAATCAATCAATAGATGGATGAATCAATCAATAGATGGATGAATCAATCAATAGATGGATGGATGGATGGATGGATATCAATAGATGGATGAATCAATCAATAGATGGATGGATGGATGGATGGATGGATGGATGGATGGATTGATGGATGGATGGATGGATGGATGGATGGATGGATGGATGGATGGATGGATCAATAGATGGATGAATCAATCAATAGATGGATGGATGGATGGATGGATGGATGGATGGATGGATGGATGGATGGATGGATGGATGGATTGATGGATGGATGGATGAATCAATTAATAGATGGATGGATGGATGGATGGATGGAGGAAAGGTGTTAAGAGAAATGTGAAGTCAGAATGGTCAGCAGTGAGGGCTTGTGAGGAACGCGGAGGTATATGTGGTTTCTTACCCTACACTCTATACACTCCATTTCATACCACACTTTAATGGAATCATCAGTGAGAATGTATGTCCAGATTGTTAAGAGATAGTGTATATCTCTCCCGCTTCCAATGCGAGGGCTTTCAGTTTCGTGGGATGTATCAGCTCAGACCCTGCTTTCAGTGTGGTGGGATGTATCAGCTCAGTTCCTGCTTTCATTGTGGTTGGATGTATCAGCTCAGATCCTGCGTTCAGTGTTGTGGGATGTATCAGCTCAGATCCTGCTTTCAGTGTGGTGGGATGTATCAGCTCAGATCCTGTTTTCAGTGTTGTGGGATGTATCAGCTCAGATCCTGCTTTCAGTCTGGTGGGATGTATCAGCTCAGCTCCTCCTTTCAGTGTGGTGGGATGTATCAGCTCAGATCCTGGTTTCAGTGTGGTGGGAAGCATCAGCTCAGTTCCTGCTTTCAGTGTGGTGGGATGTATCAGCTAAGATCCTGCTTTCAGTGTTGTGTGATGTATCAGCTCAGATCCAGGTTTCAGTGTGGTGGGAAGCATCAGCTCAGTTCCTGCTTTCAGTGTGGTGGGATGTATGAGCTCAGATCCTGCTTTCAGTGTTGTGTGATGTATGAGCTCAGATCCTGCTTTTAGTTTAGTGGGATGTATCAGCTCTGATCCTGCTTTCAGTGTGGTGGGATGTATCAGCTCAGATCTTGCTTTCAGTGTGTAGTGATGTATCATCTCAGACCCTGCTTTCAGTGTGGTGTGCTGTATCCGCTCAGATCCGCCTTCGCTCTCATACCAGTAAGAGTGGTTCGCATTCTCGCCTGTAGTTTGATCCAGTTGCTATGAAGTTCTTCACAGAATGGTATATGGGATTTCAGGATAGATTCCTGCTTTTTGTTCAGGTTTTTCTGCTTTAACCCCTTTTAGCAGGGCTGAGGGGTGGTGGTGGTTGTGATGGTGGTGGTGGTGGTGGCAGTGAGGTTGGTGTGGGTGGGGTGAGAGAAAGACACATTTCTTAACCTCGGGTAGTTATTCTAATCCAAACACAAGGGCGTTCTAGCGTTGACAAATCAGAAATCAGTATTTTATACTCTCAAAACTAAACAGTTCCATAATGTTGCTCATTCAGTTGCTATGCTTTAGTCTGATCACTGCACAACCATAGTGAATGATGATGATGATGATGATGATGATGATGATGATGAACTTGAACAGTTTCCGACATTTTTGCGACTCATACATTTATCATCATACACGTCAGTTAGTCTGTCATAGTAAAGTTTGTTACGGACGCACCCGTTACATGCTATCACCTTATAGCTTTGAAGCAACTGACCATGTTTCCAAAACAAAAAACCCCAGAAACAGCTTAACTAGTCAAATTTAGAACACGACATAGGAAATGTTCTTTTGAACATTTTGGACTTAATTTGATTGAAATACATTGCTGCCTGCATGTTAAGTTACTTCTATACTGTATAGCGCAGGCTTCAGGTGAATGCAGTTTTCATTAATTTGTACGAGTAATAGATCAAGGTTAATGCCGTACTACCCATAGGCTTGTCGTTGAGAGGACTGAACCCAGACACAATTCACCTTTCCAGAGTATCCATTCATCATCAGACCGCGTATGACGTCATAATCATCTCAGCACGTGTGTGATGACGTCATAATCTTTACGTCACAAAGGGACCCATATAGACCGTCACCAACTCTCAAATGGTCCGACACGTTGTATGAATTGTCTTCCTTTGGTAATTCTTTGTTATTTAATAAACATGCTGTTGAATATGTTGAAACTAATTTGACTGGGCGCTGTTGCTGCCTTAGGCAGCACCAGCACCCAGTCAAATTAGTTTCAAAATGTTCAACAGCTTACCAGTGAATTCTTTTGGAAATTGATGGTCAGGGTGTTCAGAGATCGATCAATCCCAACACGGGCGAGGTGTGGGTGGAGCTTAGCTGGAGATGGGCGGGGCATAGCTAAAATCAGAAAAGTCCATTCCAATATAAGGTTTTTTGGTGTCATTCCACGCATAACGTTACCCAGGATCACATGCTAAATCCCTATCAATCCCTTTTGGAAGGAATTGTTTACAGGGGTTTGAATTTGAGGACCATTTTTGACATCTTGTGTGAAATATGATAAGGTGGCGGGGTAGCAGAAAACCGCGTTGTCTGCTATTTTCTAACCAAATACAATGTTCAGGAACCGGAAATAATGACTCATACCGGGTAAGTGTGTCATGGGCTGTACTAGACCTACTTCCCGACATTACCAATAACAAAAGGGAAAGAAGGCTATTCAAACACATCTTATAGCTGCTAACAAGTGTGATCAAATGAAAAATCCATTGCCATTATTTAAAAGTCTAATCATTGTCACTCAGCAGTTGAGATGCATAGATGTCAAGGAAATACAAACAAGTTAATCACTGAGGATAGTATAGAGATGATTCATCAACACATGGTACTCTTTGATGCTGGGATGTGCCTTACGATGTCATGACATTATAAGTCCAAACCATCAGTTTCTTCATCAAATATTTATTTGCTGCAAATTTGACCTCTGCACCATGGACATGCCATTACATATTTCAATCCGTTTTGTTCCATAAGCATTGCTCGGTGCCACACAGATTCTTTGTTGTTATTTTACATTTGCAACGAATGAAGTTGAGTACTTTCAATGGTTCTGCATTAAGATCCATCATTATGGCCATAAAGAGCATTTTTTCTCTTTCCATCCTCAACCATTCTGGTCGAGTTCATCATTGTTAGTTAGCCATCTGACAACGTGAATGTGAACGCATAGGCAGTGGAAATAAGCTGTGCGCTCAGTTGGTGGCAGTTGTTGTGGCGCTATCTTACTCTCATTTGCAACCATCTTCATGCAACAAGCGTATGCCAGAGAAATAAGCGTGTCAGTCCCAGTAACACAATGCAGGTAACAGAATAGGATAAGTTGCACACTGCTAACTTATTCCTCTAACTTGTCCAAACGTCCGACTATGTCAGACAGGACCTGCACCTCCTTGGACTTAGCCATGGCCCTCAGAAGATGTTTCTCGCCGTGGCTGAACGTGGAGCACCCACACCAGGCAGAAATTCTCAGAATATGCTTCTGTATCTGTGCCGGTACTACATCAGCAGCTTCTTTGAGACTGCATAGTTGCTCCCACTTCGATCGTTTTGCTTCCTTCAAGAAAATGACAATCTGTCATCCCAGTGATCCAGCAACACTGTGAAGATATTATTGTCCTCAGCAACAATTTTACCTAGCTGACCATCACTAGCATTTTCCATTGCCATTGATACTATCAGCGTATCTGCATTTTCTTTACTTATCGTTCTGTCATGGTCCAAGGATTGAAGATGACCTGACAGAAGGTTAATTAGCTTAGTCTTGCTTCGTTCAATCGAGAGAAATGCCTCGTGGTCAGTCTAAGAATCGGCTGTATCTGCAACACTACACCAGCCAAGAACTTGCCTATTTGCCACATACCATGCTTATGATCCATCCTTCAACTGCAAGCATATTTTCCGTGAAAGCGGGAATGATTCTGGGCGTTGAACGTTCGGATTGACAAGAAAATACCTAAATAACCCCATTTTATACTACCCATATCTCATTGTATTTCATAGTAAGAAAGCCGAAAATAGTCCTTGTAAAAAAATCCGCCCAAAAGGGATTGATGGAAATTTTTAGCACGTGATTCTGGACGACGTTATGCGTCAAATGACACAAAAAACGTATATCAGACTTTTGTCCAGGTATAAATGTAGATCCACCAAATCTAGCTCCTACGACTAGACTACTATGTCACACAAGGTAGCCATTGTGAAATCGATGTTGCCTTAAGTATTTCTGCCTAAGATACTGTTTTAAATATGATTGGTATCAACCACTAAAATAGGAAATATGAATTCCAGTAATGCACCTTAGTCCAGCGATACCGGGGAGATGGCTTGCCGGAAGCCTGACATTTCACATGCATCGTCCCAGACAGCCCTATGGCGTCATTCAGAGGCTTGGTTATAGTTGGTGGAACTATAATAATAATAATAATAATAATAATAATAATAACAATAAAAATAATAATAATAATAATAATAATAATAATAGTGACAGTGGTGATGGTGGCGCTGATGGTGTGATGGTGGTGGTCAAGGATGGCGATGGTGGCGATGGTGGTGGTGGTGGTGGTGGTGGTGGTGGTGCTTGTAGGGCTGTCCGTGACGGTGATGGTCAAGGAAGATGATGGTGGTTGAGGTGGTTGTGATGGTGGTGGGCTGTTCGTGATAGTGGTGGTCTAGGATGGTGATGGTAGTCAAGGATGGTGGTGGTGGTAGTGGTGGTGGTGGTGGTGGTGGTGGTCGTGGTGGTAGTGATGGTGGTGGTTGTGGTGCTGTTTGTGATAGTGGTGGTCAAGGAAGGTGATGGTGGTGGTTGTGGTGGTGTGCTGGTGCCGTTGGTGATAGTGATTGTCAAGCATGCTTGTGGTCGTGGTGGTGGTGATAATGCTGGTCAAATATGGCGATGGAGGTGGTGGTGGTGCTGTTGGTGATAGTGGTGGTCAACGATCAGAGCTCTCCACGAGAGGCGAGTGACTGCGCTCCTCTCGCCTATACTCGCTTGAAATTGATTTTAGGAGAGTATCTCATTGCTCGCCTATGTTGCTTAGTAACAGTTACAGAATATACGCACGTACTGACACTGCTCCCCTTAATGGCTTAAATTTTAATTCAGGAGAGCAATTGATTACTCCTCTTCATGTGGTGGTGGTGGTGGTGCTGCTGCTACTGTTGCTACTCTGCTGTTGGTGATATTTGTGGTCAAGGATGGTGATGGTGATCGCAATGGTGCTATTCCTGCTAATGCTCTACTTTGTGTGTCGATGATGAAGACGAATACAATGAGGACAAGGACAATGACAACTTTATTCAAAACGAATAGCAGCCATCGTGTTAAATGTAGCAAAAATTTAACTTTACCCCCACACCTGTCTATATACATCACCTATCTAATGTAACAATACCTGCAAACGTGTCTATATACATCACCTATCTATTGTAACTATACCTGTAAACCTGTCTATATACATCACCTATCTATTGTAACGACACATGCAAACGCGTTTATAAACATCACCTATCTAATGTAACTATACCTGCAAACGTGTCTATAGTCATCACATATCTAATGTAACTATACCTGCAAACGTGTCTATATGCACCACCTATCAAATGTAACTATACCTGCAAACGTGTCTATATGCACCCCCTATCTAATGTAACTATACCTGCAAACCTGTCTATATACATCACCAATCTAATGTAACTATACCTGCAAATGTGTCTATATACATCACCCATCTAATGTAACTATACCAGTAAACCTGTCTATATACATCACCTATCTATTGGAACTATACCTGCAAACGTGTCTATATTCATCACATATCTAATGTAACTATACCGGCAAACGTGTCTATATTCATCACATATCTAATGTAACTATACCTGCAAACGTGTCTATATGCATCACCTATCTAATGTAACTATACCTGCAAACCTGTCTATATACATCACCTATCTAATGTAACTATACCTGCAAACCTGTCTATATACATCACCTATCTAATGTAACTATACCTGCAAACGTGTCTCTATACATCACCCATCTAATGTAACTATACCTGCAAACGTGTCTATATACATCACTTATCTAATGTAACTATAGCTGTAAACCTGTCTATATACATCACCCATCTAATGTAACTATAGCTGTAAACCTGTCTATATACATCACCTATCTAATGTAACTATACCTGTAAACCTGTCTATATACATCACCTATCTAATGTAACTATACCTGCAAACGTGTCTATATACATCACCTATCTAATATAACTATACCTGCAAACGTGTCTATATACATCACCTATCTAATGTAACTATACCTGCAAACGTGTCTATATACATCACCTATCTAATATAACTATACCTGCAAACGTGTCTATATTCATCACCTATCTAATGTAACTATACCTGCAAACGTGTCTATATACATCACCTATCTAATGTAACTATACCCGCAAACCTGTCTATAAACATCACATATCTAATGCAACTATACCTATAAACCTGTCTATATACATCACATATATAATGTAACTATACCTGTAAGCCTGTCTATATACATCACCTATCTAATGTAACTATACCTGCAAACGTGTCTCTATACATCACCCATCTAATGTAACTATACCTGCAAACGTGTCTATGTACATCACCCATCTAATGTAACTATAGCTGTAAACCTGTCTATATACATCACCTATCTAATGTAACTATACCTGTAAACCTGTCTATATACATCACCTATCTAATGTAACTATACCTGCAAACGTGTCTCTATATATCACCCATCTAATGTAACTATACCTGCAAACGTGTCTATGTACATCACCCATCTAATGTAACTATACCTGTAAACCTGTCTATATACATCACTTATCTAATGTAACTATACCTGCAAACGTGTCTCTATACATCACCCATCTAATGTAACTATACCTGCAAACGTGTCTATATTCATCACATATCTAATGTAACTATACCTGTAAACCTGTCTATATACATCACCTATCTAATGTAACTATGCCAGCAAACGTATCTATATACATCACATATCTAATACAAGAGGCCCAATGGGCCTATATCGCTCACGTGGAACATTGGCATTTCAACTAATCTTACTTAAGTTTTACATCCATCGGTGTCACTTCCAATGACTTTCAGTCAAATGGTTTAGTTTTCGAGATATTGACAACAATTTATGGACTGTTTTTTTGCATTAGTGATTTTGAAAAATGTTTAAGTAAAAATAGATGATATCAGTGCTAACTACAGCTGGTTTCTTAACTGTCTCACTGCTGCAAGCTAGTACAGCCAATAATTTCAATTTTCAAAAGCTCTTCACTTGTTGAATATTTTGAAAACAATTCAACTGAAAGTTGTTAGCGGCTTAACCACCAACAATTTCAGTACAATTGTTTTCAATATATTTATCAGGTTCAGAGATATAACCTTTGGAATATGGCGTCTGCAAAAACTCAGTCAGACGGTTATTAGAGGTTTAAATACAATTGAAGAAAATGGTCTCTAAAGGCAGGTAGGTGGTCTTTATAGTAGGTTATTCCCCACCACCACACAATCCATTTAACACATGCGCCTTTGGCTGAATCACCAAGTTAGCAGCAGAGGTAGGGTGAGCTGGAGTCGATTAGAAAAAAAATTTGACTGAAATCATTGCTGCCTTAGGCAGCAACAACTTTCACTGCTGCCAAATGCAGCAACAACTTTCAATCAAATACATTTCAAAATATTTCTAAGAGCATAGATGTCAGAGCACATAATACATATCTTAAATATTTCGGCAGTACTGGAAAGGTTAATCAGTTAATTGGAATTTAATATCTAGTTTTGGCAACAAAATTTGACATAGTGATAAATCAATGGACGGTGGAAACAAACCTATATTTGTCCTATGAAAGTGAGACTGCAAATATTTAAGGAGTGGTAACTCTGGCATTTGACGTCCTATCAGTTTCATTTTCACAACACAGCTATTAGATGCCGACATTAACATTGTGACCAAGGTTGGTGTCAATCCGTCAAGAAATAACAAAATCAGCCGCCATTGTTGGTGAGACAGACAGATGGATGGACGGACATACAGAAGATGGATGGGGTCATTGCTATACGACAGCTGACTGACAAGTAAGCGGAGTTAAGAAAACCAATATGGGCTTCAAAATCTATCAAATAGAAAAATAGAATATGGCAGCCAAACACGCTAAAATTTGATTGGTCCACGGCGGCCATGTTTTTTACCGATCAACTTCCCATGAACAAACTTTAATGGCCCTTAGTCCATAATCATATCCCCAAAATAAAATTTCAGCCAGATCCGTTCAGCGGTTCTGCAGAATAAGTCGTTTTCACGAAAACTATGTCATCCAAGATGGCTGCCGAACCATTTGGCCACTCAAGTTCCTTCGAACAAACTTGGTTCAGCTCTTGCCCTATATGATATTTCGTGATTTTGTAATCGATCCACCATGCGGTTTCGGAGAAGATTTTTAAAGTCATTTCCTAAAATCGGCCAAAATCCAAGATGGTCACCGGCCAAATTGGCCGATCGGCTTTGTTTGAACAAACTTGGATCCCTATGCCCTAAGGATACTTCCTGCCAAATATAATTGAAATCGGCCCAGTGGTTCTTGAGAAGAAGTCGTTTAAAGAAAAAAGTTGACGGACGGACGGACAGATGGATGGACCCCGGATAGACGATGGATGGTCGCCATGGCATAAGCTCACTTGGCCATTCTGGCCAGGTGAGCTAATAAATTGATAAGAAGCGAATTTTATTACCGCATTTAACTGGAAATAAGGGTTGTGTAAGCTGTTGCTGTCAATTATATAACAGCAACAGCACTGTCTATGACAGCAATGGTCTTCTGCAATGGTGTTTACAAACTGTACAGCAGCCTTTCTAATAATGGCTTTGTAACAATTAATCTTTAGACATTGGTGTGACAAGGGTTGAATAGTCAGGCTGAAAACTGTTGCTGCACTTGACAGCAACAGATATCATCAGCAAAACTATTTTCAAAATGGTCGTCACCATGCTACATGCTATCCAACAAAACTTGTGAATAACGCAATACTGAACTAAATTTATTGCTAGAATTTATTGGCTTTAACCCTTTAACCCTCAAATTTATTCGAAACAATTTAAATTTTCGCAAAGAAAAATGTCAACTTGCAGACCAAGAGAAGACTATTTTTGAAAATGTATCACTGGAATGACTGGCTCGGTTATCTAGCCAGTCATTCCAGTGGTAAATTTTCAAAAACCGTCTTCGTTTAGTCGGCAAATGAGCATTTCTCAAGATCATAACAGAAGACCTTTTTTGCTGATATGAGTGTTAAAGGGTTAATGATGAATTAATTAAATAAATCTTTTAGAATCAGCTCATAACCTTGTACTAAACAAATTTTGGCTTCAAAATCCATCAAATAAAAAATCCAATATGGCCGCCAAACATGCTGTATTTTGATTGGCCCACTGCGGCAATGTTTTTTGACAGATCAACTTCCCTTGAACAAAGTTTAATGGCCCTTAGTCCCTAATCATATCTGCCAAATTTCGACCTGATTCCTTCCGTTGTTCTAGAGAAGTAATTTTTGCTAAAACTAGGTCAACCAAAATGGACGCTGAACCATTTGGCCAAGCAAATTCCCTTGAACAAACTTAGTTCACCTCTGGCCATGGATCATATTTCGTGGGATTTGCTTCAATCCACCAAGCAGTTTCGGAGGTTTTTAAAGACGTTTCTAAAAATCAACCAAAATTCAAGAAGGCCGATCGGCTTCGTTTGAACAAATTTGAATCTCTACAGCCTAAGGATGCTTCCTGCCATATATAATTGAAATCGGCCCCGTAGTTCTCGAGACGTAGACATTTTAAATTTCCCATTGCCGTAGTATGGGAGCTTTTGGCGGAAAATGATCGAAGATGGCCGCCAAACCGTTTATCCGACAGCTTTGAAAATTGTAAATTTGTGATCAGAATACCCAAAAACATATTAAACCAATTTCAGCCTCAAAATCCATCAAATAAAAAAATCCAATATAGCCGCCAAACATGCTGTAATTTGATTGGCCGACTGCACCATGTTTTCTGACGGATTACCTTCCCTTGAACAAACGTTATTGATCTTTAGTCCCTAATCATATCTGCCAAAATTGGGCCTGATCCCTTCAGCGGTTCTGGAGAAGAAGTCGTTTTGGCTAAAACTAGGTCAACCAAAATGACCACTGAACCATTTGGCCAATCAAGTTCCCTTGAACAAACCTGGTTCAGCTCTTGCCCTAGATCATATTTCATGGGATTTGCTTCAATCCACCAAGCGGTTTCGGAGAAGAAGATTTTTAAAGACATTTCCTAAAATCGGCCGAAATCCAAATTGGTCACCGGCCAAATTGGCCAAATGGCTTCCTTTGAACAAACTTGGATCCATATGCCCTAAGGATACTTCCTGCCAAAGATAACTTATATCGGCCTAGTGGTTCTTGAGAAGACGTCGTTTAAAGGAAAAAGTTGATGAACAGACAGATGGACGGACGGATGGACAGACGGAAGGACGGACGGACGGACGGACGGACGCCGGACTGATGACGGACGGTCGCCATGGCATAAGCTCACTTGGCCATTCTGGCCAGGTGAGCTAATAACTATACCTGCAAACGTGTCTATATTCATCACTATCTAATGTAACTATACCTGCAAACGTGTCTATATACATCACCTATCTAATGTAACTATACCCACAAACCTGTCTATAAACATCACATATCTAATGCAACTATACCTGTAAACCTGTCTATATACATCACCTATCTAATATAACTATGCCTACAAACCTGTCTTAAACATCACCTATCTAATGTAACTAAACCTACAAACGTGTCTCTATACATCACCTATCTAATGTAACTATACCTACACACCTGTCTATATACATCACATATCTAATGTAACTGTACCTGCAAACTTGCCTATATACATCACCTATCTAATATAACTATACCTGCAAACTTGTCTATATACATCACCTATCTAATATAACTATACCTACAAACCTGTCTATATACATCACCTATCTAATGTAACTATACCTACAAACCTGTCTATATACATCACCTATCTAATGTAACTATACCTGGAAACGTGTCGATATACATCACCTATCTAATGTAACTATACCTGCAAACCTGTCTATATACATCACCTATCTAATGTAACTATACCTGCAAACGTGTCTATATACATCACCTATCTAATGCAACTATACCTGTAAACCTGTCTATATACATCACCTATCTAATGTAACTATACCTACAAACCTGTCTATATACATCACCTATCTAATGTAACTATACCTGGAAACGTGTCGATATACATCACCTATCTAATGTAACTATACCTGCAAACGTGTCTATATACATCACCTATCTAATGCAACTATACCTGTAAACCTGTCTATATACATCACCTATCTAATGTAACTATACCTACAAACCTGTCTATATACATCACCTATCTAATGTAACTATACCTGGAAACGTGTCGATATACATCACCTATCTAATGTAACTATACCTGCAAACCTGTCTTTATACATCACCTATCTAATATAACTATACCTGCAAACGTGTCTATATAAGATTGGGATTTTAGCTTGAATGATAACGTTGTCTAATGCACCACAAATGAAACAGCAGCTAAACCGATACGCTCGGTACCTGCACCTAAAACTATTGCTACGAGCATGCATGACCAGCTGTCGTTAGTGACAACATTTAGCGATCGTGCGTGGGTTCATGCACATGTGGGTATGTCTGTCTGCTAATGTGCGCGCGAGTGTGTGCGCTTGTGCGTGCGCGTGCATGCGTGCATGCGTATGTGCTTAGGAGTATGTGTGCGTGTGTTTTTCCTTACTGGCTGAGATAATTGTGATATTTTTGCTATCATGACGGCTGTATGTGTGAATGTCAGCGCGACATACATACACGCCATCATCATCCTCGGAGACCCGCCGGATGCGCAAACCTTTCTGTGTGATGCGGTATCTGCCCCCTGACAAAATACATAAATAATAATAATAATAATAATAATAATAATAATAATAATAATAATAATAACAATGAGGATGATGGTAACGATTTTGATGATAAAATCTTGGTTTTTACCTGTCTGCCTCTTCATGTTCTACAAACTACATTTTCCATGCTGGTTAACTGTTGATATGCTGAATATTTTGTAAACAATTTGATTGAAACTTGTTGGTGGCTAAGCCACCAACAACTTTCAGTCAAATTGTGTTCACAATACACAGCAGTTCCAGACTTTGGCCATTGAAATTATTGTCGGGTGATGGCTTGCAGCAATCAGACAGTTGAGCCGTTTCCAAATGAACATCGCATTTCAAGGGAGCCAACTCTGTGTGTTTCTTTAATTCTTCCAGTATGTGACGATTATCTCCCTTATTTATTATTTAGTACGAAAAGCGATACAAAAATTCCGGCGCCAAAGGTTAGGACAATTCTTAGTTAGCGGCTCGCAACTAGTATAATTCGGTATGTTAGTCTGTCTGTTGGTCTGTCAAAATTATGATATTTCTGCTAAAGCCGCGAACTCGCAGCTTTCATTTCTCTTCATGCTCAGATTCCCCCTGTGGCAGTAGCATCATTAAAACGACTAATTTCGATATGAATATCAAAGGAAAACGATTTGTTTTAATTCTACTTATTCTGGGTATGCACCGAATTGTTTCTGAAAATGTGTTCAAAATGTTTTCTTTCACTGGAGGTTTGTGGTCTGTTACTAGGTATCCGAAATGGTAATCAAAATACACCACATGCTAACTGATGTCACAATCCAATGTGTCTGACACGAAAGTGGCAGGTGTTCTCCACTAAGTGTCTGAATTGTATGTCTTTTATGAATTTACAAATAAATAAACATTCTGTTGAATATTTTGAAGCTCATGTTACTGGGCATTGTTGCTGCCATAGATACCGTATGATAAAGAGGTTAAGCGTATTATCATTATTACGATTATCCTTAATGCTGTATAATTCCAACAGCTGGGCAGCTCCAAAACCACTCTTGAACAAACACGATGCATGCCACCATAAACATCTCCGAGCCATTGCAAATCATCGCTGCTCACACAGGCTAATATCAAATGCAGAACATCAAATGCAGCCCCCTACACGATGTGTAACGCAGACCCACTCTCTGTGAGGGTAGTTTAACAGAGGATATGTTCTTCGAATGCCAGAAAATGCGCCTGCCTGGAAAGCACAACATTTGCAATGAGTATCAGACACGCCAAAGATGCCACAAACTGAACTTGGTAAGTATTTTGCGATCAGACCTTACGGAACGTAATCTAGAACCACTAATGATGTGAAAGAACCTACAGGAGCTTAGGACGCTCGAAGTGGACAAGACGGAGAAGCTTGAGGAAAAACTGATTGCAGCTGAAACAAGTCTTCACTTCTTTAGCTGCAGGACACAGTCACTTATCATCATCATCACCACCACCACCACCGCCATCTTCATCATCATCATAATCATTAACCTTATTATTGGTATTATCACTGCTATGATTTTTATTTATCAGTGTTATAATAACAGCAGTGATAACATCGATGCTACTGATGCTAATGGTGATAACGTCAAAATACAGTGCACGCGTCTTTATCATCTATATAACCACCCGCATATAAAAATCACCTGTTCTCGCTATAATTAGTTTCAGCAGCGAACCAGTAATACTCACCATTATGTATTTCACTTCCGCGTAGATACCACGTGATCACGGGTTGAGGCTGACCTTTGGCCTGGCATTTAATCAGAGCATTTTTACCTTTTGTAGGATACTGTACATCCGGGGAATTAACGAAACGAATACTTGAAAGACCTGCGATATAAAATGGGAAGAGTAAGTGACGTGTATGACGACGTCATAATCACCACGTCATGAATGACTCCATATAGTACGTCTTTAACGCTTAATAGTCTGACACGCTGTACGAAGTGTATGTCTTTATCATTTAATAAATATGCTGTTGAATATCTTGAAACTAATTTGAGTGGGCGCTGTTGCTGCCATAGGCAGCAACAGTACCCAGTCAAATTAGTTTCGAAATATTTAACAGCTTACCTGTATAGTTTTATGGAAATTGATATTCATGGAGTTCAGAGATCGATCGATCCCAAAAACGAGTGAGTTGTGGTCGGAGCTTAGCTAGAGAGGGGCGGGCAATAGCTAAAACTGGAAAGTCCATTGGTACCACATCGAGAGCGTATTCGAAGACAAGTGTTATTTTTAATAGTGGGATCCATAAATGGCGATGCCCCGCCCATTTGTAGCTAGGATCCACCCACTTTCTGTGCATGGTAGGATAGATTTGTATACTTTGAGCCCAGAAATCACAGAATCCCAATTTCAAAGTAATTACACAGCTAAGAATCCTAATTCTAAAGTAACTATACAGGTAAGCAGTTGAATATTGCAGCAACAGCGCCAAGTCAAATTAGTTTCAAAGTATTCAACAGAAGGTTTAATAAATAGGAAGGACATACTAATTCGTACACTTGACGGACTATTCCAGCTTCATCAAGGAGTATTCTCTGTCAGCTATGATTGTGATGTTAGCCTACAGGTGACGTGGCGGTAATACACTATGATGTCATATATTTCTGTGATCGGATTCATCCATTGTAATAATAGGCCTACTTGAAGGAACAAAGTGTCAAATTCATAACCCCTGCAGATGCCCAAGTCACTCCTCTGTTAACATTAATATTAGAAGATTCTCAAGCGCCTTATACAGAGACAGCAGTTGTAACTCATTTTCAACTAGATGACTTTGAACAATCTCTCGTACATATATTTTCTGAATGAAAAACAGTTGACAAACTATGTAACATAGTAAAGCGACTATAGCCGGATTAAGCCTATTTGGGTCCCAGGGCTAACTAGCTGTGGGGCCCCCTTAAAGGGTGCGCCAAGAAGGGAATGTGTCTCCTAGCCTCCTCCTATTGCTGCTGCTCCTACTGCTGCTGCTCCTGCTGCTGCTGCTGCTACTGCCAAATGTAATAAATTTGCTACGCATGAGGCAAATTGCTGCTGAATATTTTAAAAAAAATCTGGCAGCTTCCAATCAAATTGGTTTCAAAATATTTAACAGTTTACATATATCATTACTGTAATAGTAAGACACTGGATTAAAGGCTCAAATGGATAAAATGCATAACTGTTTTTGATTTGAGCGGCTCTTATGTGTTGTGGGCCAGGTGCTGCAGCCCCATTAGCCATTGCTGTAACCCGGCTCTGAATACGAGGGTTCTGCATTGATACACACTTATTTCACAATCTTCTTACTTATAACGACTAATGTGGTGGATTTCTTGGCCAGTCTTTTACCCGTAGATGCAATAAGTTCACACACGTATTCTCCGGCATCGGTCTCCTCTATATCCTTAATACTGAGAACGCTGTGCGTCCTAAAAAGATAAGAATAAGGATAAGGATACATACAGGAATAAGAATAAGAATAAAAATAATGATAAGGATAAGAATAAGAATATGGATAAGAATAAGAATATGGATAAGAATAAAAATAAGGACATGAATAAAGAATAAGAATATGAATAAGGATAAAGATAGGGATATGGATAAGGATAAGGATACGGATAAAGATAAGGATAAGGATAAGCATAAGGATTAGCATGAGGATAAAAATAAGGATATGGTTAGGATAAGGATAAAGATAATGATAAGAATAATAATAAGAATAAGGAGAAGAATTAGAATAAGAATAAGGAGAAGAATTAGAATAAGAATAAGGAGAAGAATTAGAATAAGAATAAGGAGAAGAATTAGAATAAGAATAAGGAGAAGAATTAGAATAAGAATAAGGAGAAGAATTAGAATAAGGAAAAGGATAAAGATAAGAATAATAATAAGAATAAGGAGAAGAATTAGAATAAGAATAAGGAGAAGAATTAGAATAAGGAAAAGGATAACGATAAGAATAATAATAAGAATAAGGAGAAGAATTAGAATAAGAATAAGGATAAAGATAAGGATAAGAATAAGATCAATGATAACAATAATAATACGAAATAAGAATAAGAATAAGGATAAAGATACAGACAAATACAAATATAAGAATAAGAATAAGAATAAGAATAAGACTAAGGGTAAGGATAACAATAGGATTAAGAATATGAATAAGGATACGAATAAATGATAAGAGCAAGACTGAGGACAACGATAAAGATAAAAATGGATAAGGATAAAAATAAAGATAAAGATAAAGATAAGAATAAGAATGATAATAATGTGAATAAGGATAAGAAAACGAACGAGAATTAGGATAAGGATAAGTATAAGAATTAGAAGAATTAGAAGCAGAATAAGGATAACAATAAGGATAAGAGTAAGGATACAGATAAAGATAGGATAGGAATAAGAAAAATGATCATGGTAATGATAAGATTAAGAATAAGGATAAGAATAAGAATAAGGATAAGAATAAGAATAAAAATAAGGATAAGAATAAGGATAAGAATAAGCATAAAGATAAGGATAAGAATAAAAATAAGGTTAAAGATAAAGAAAATAGTAAGAATAATGATAAGGATAAGAATATGGATATGGATAAGGACAAGGATATGGACTATGGATATGATAAGAATAAGAATATGAATAAGAATACGAATAAGAACAAATATGGACAACAATAAAATTAATAATATGAATATGGGTAAGAATAAATGATAAGAATTAGAATAAGGCTGACGATAAAGATAAGAATAAGGATAATAATAAGGATAAAGATAAAGATAAATATAAAGATAAGAATAAGAATAAGAATAAGAATTATAATAAGGATAGGAATAAGAATAAGGATAAGAATAAGAATTAGAAGAATTATAATTAAAATTAGGACAAGGATAAGATTAAGGATAAAGATAAGCATAAGAATAAGAATACAAATAATAATAAGAATAAGAAAAAGAATAATGATAATGATAAGAATAAGAATAGGAATACGCATAATGATAAGGATAAGAAAAAAAATAGGGATAAGGCGGAGAATAAGGATAGGAATAAGAATAAGAATAACGATAAGAATAAGGATAGGAACTAGGATAAGAATATGGATAAGGATAAGGATAAGAATAAGTATAGGAATACGAATAAGGATAAGAATAAGGAAAAGGTGAAAAATAATGATGAGGCTGGGGACAAGATTAAGGTTAAGAATAAGGAGAAGGCTCAAGATAAGGATAAGGATAATGATAAGGATACAGATAAGGATAAGGATAAGGATAAGGATAAGGATACGCATACGAATAAGAATAAGGATAGGAATAAGGATAAGAATAAGGTTACAAATAATGATGATAAGGATAATGAGGATCGTGTTAACGATGAGGACAATCATAAGAATATGAATAAGGATAATGATAATGAGTAGAATAAGAATACAAATAAGGATAATGATAAGATTACGGATAGGGATAAAGATACGCTTAAGGATAAGAATAAGAATTGGGATAACGATAAGGATATGGATATGGATAATAATAACAATAAGAGTAAGGATAAGGATAAGGATAGAGACACGGGTAAGAATAAGAATGAGATTAAGAATAAAGATACAACTTAAGAATAAAAATGGTCGAATCTGAAAACTCATTTGCAATTGAAAGAAAATTTGTTAAATAGTTTACAAGTAATTTGCCTGGGAGATTGGGCAGCAACATATTTTGTCAAATTACTTACACAATATTCAACAGTTTATAGATTCTTTGAGAATTGGATTATGGGAATTCAGGGTTTACACGGCTCGTGAACGGTTGTAGTCAAGATAATTCTATTGTTTACCTATTGTGGGCGCCATTATTTTTGTTTGGAATTATGACATTGCCATCTGGGTAACGCCAGCGGAAGCGAAGACTTTCCTGGGATTCATCATCCTCTGACGTTATCGCGCATGTAAAATTGATGCTATTGCCTGCCTCTCTAGTAGTACAGCGGCCACATGAAATATCTGGTGAAACAGAAAGTTTCCAGGCAGCTGCAAAGGAAGACATATTGAAGATCTGTTTTAGAACAGGCCTGAGGAGGAAACAATATATGCCAGCAGCGAGGCGAATCACACAGTTTTACAATTTTTTTATAATTTCTCACGTTGATGTCGTCATAATTGAATGATTCTATGTAAATTGTATTCCTCGATTACTTTGCTAATCAAATGACATCATTTCGGACACTTTCCGGAAGGAAATGATGCCATTTGTGAAAACTTTCTGGGAGGGATTTGTATCAATGGATGTATTCGACTGGGCCTTTTCAGTTGAGTAAACTTACTTGCGCACTTGCCAAAATGTGCTCTACGTAAACGTACCGTCGAATGAAAAACCCTATCAGTATGGAAGGGGCAGAAACGCGATATCGCATAAATTTTACAATCTTGAAAATAAAATCCACCTTTCAGTGGTGTTTTCAGCCATAGTGAATGGTGAATAATAGTAGAATTCAACTCCCTAAGATCCGCGTTTTCATATGTTTCATCACGTGACCTACCTCACGAAACATGCCACACGTTTTGGCTCTGTCTTGTTTCGTGCTCTATTTTTTCCTGGGAAATACCACTCGAATAAAGAATATTATCTATGGAGCCAATATGCTCGTTTTCGCCCAGTCAAATATGGCCATTTATGAACGTTTTCTGGGAGGAAATGATGTCCATTGTAAAGGCTTTCTGCGAGGAAATTACTTAATGTTACGGGAGATTTGACGGAGGGAACAGATGCAATAAAAACACAGTTCCTGGATCATATTGGCCTTGATGACTGTGCATTCGCATGCCTAGAGAAGAGACATTTTACAACTGGAATGAATGACTGCCGCGTTAGCTATTACACGGTTAATATTGACAATCAAAACTGATTCGAACGCCAAAATACTCGTGTAGATCTAGAAAAAGTCGGTGGGTGGGATGGGGCGGGTGTAATTTGGGGCGCGGTGGGTTGAAGGGGGTGGGTGTTTTTTGGGTAGAACGGCACAAAGTGAATTCATCAAATTCCCTGACGATAGTAATATTTTCATGCTAGGAGCAGCCACTTCCTTGGTAACGCAGCTTACCGGGCCGGTACAGGAGCAATAACAGATCAATCCGGTTTGGTATTAGGTCAATACCGGCCCAGTAACCTGCGTTATCAGAGTATATGGCATGCTCATACCGGCTTGGCCAGTCTCAAAATATGGAACCCAAACAGGACAAATTATCGAGCTGGATTCTGGCAGACAATCATACACATTTAGAATGCATGTCTTTTCCCGACGCTACACATCTCGCTGTGAAAATCCATCAACTGGCAGAAGCTATATATGGATCTGACCTCTCTCTCAACTATATGACATCATGCTCGATTACGTCACGCGTAGGCTGACATCACAATCAGAATTCATAATGAGTGACGTATCTGTGCAGCGGTATGTGTCAACATGTATAAGGCACGCAAAGGACGTCAAAACATCGATTTACCTTTTGCTATCAGACCTCAAAAACATAATCTAGAACCACTAATGGCGAGACAGTACCTAAAGGACACCAGAACGCTCACGGTGGACAAGAAGGTTGAAGAAAACGGGATTGCAGCTCAAAAAAGCTCCACTTTTCAGCTACAGAATACAGTCACTCTCAATAACGCCTCCAGCTCCGCCATGAACATTGAAAAGTTTGTCAAGTGTACGAATTGTATTTCCTTGATGGATGTGCAATTTAATAAACGTTGGGCAGCAACATCACCCAGTCAAATTAGTTACATTGAAATTCGGATTGTGGGAATCCCGGATTTAAAGTATATACATTGATTCCAACAATTTCGAAAATTGACATTTGCTCTATATTTTCCAGAAATTAGGTAGGACTGAACTCGTCAACTTCATTTGAACTTGGCATTGCATGAACCCAGTCGAGCCTCGGGCTGGCTGTGCCAAAGACTACATTAGGCCTACCTGTAGTCTTCAGCGTATGTTCTGCTTCAAATGATGCGGATTTGAGTGCAACCTACGTTCATGTATGTTGTTTGGCCATATTTATATACAAATTATAAAATCTATGTTATTTCTGTGAATGAGTTACCCTACTGGCGAAATCTATCCTCACACAATTATAGAAACAATATACATTCTGACAGGTGTGAGAGAGATACTCCGTGGTGATAAAGTAAATCTAGCTACGACATAGAATGACAAAGTAAACATGGACGAGCGCCCTCCCCCATCAATCCCTGCTGTATTTCAAGTTTTATCACGGATGAATTACTAATCACACACTGATCATTCTAAAGCACATGTATTGGGAAAGGGGGCCCATGGACACCTTACGATTTCAAAATCAACAACGGTAGAACAATATAAGAGCCGTGCCTGATAATGCTGCTTATTACGCCAATGCTGGGCCGATACCGTGCTGACACTGACAGTATCTGCACGGTATCGGCCCAACACCGGCCGGCCCAGTAAGCTGCGTTATCTGAGGCAGATGCTACAATACATCTTAGAAATAATTCTAGGTCTTATATCGGTCGTAGCTTATGTCTTCTTCTTCTTCTTTTCGTTCGCTGATCATACCGGCAGCCCTGTAAGTGACTATCGACATGATCATATGCGTTAAGTGCGTGGATCCATGGTTTATTAGAGCGCGCCGTGCGGCCTGGAACCTCCGTCTTCAGCACTCGAGGTTTCTGTCAGGGTTACCTCACCCTTACCTCCTTTAGTCGCCTCTTACGACACGCAGAGGATACGGAAGGTGTATTCTAAGCCCCACCTACAGGGCCCGTAGCTTATGTCTATAGGCACACACCCACCAATTTAGAAGCCAATACCTCTAAGCATTGTGTAACGTGCCACTGAAGTAATATCTTTCCCCATCCGTTAGATCCCATATTACGAAGATTTGCAAGGGAGATAACTCCACTGTTTGTCCTCGAATCCGCGTCATTTTGCTAATAGATAAATTAGATGAGTATAAAAAGATAATTATCCAAGTTTTATCAATATCGGTCCAGGAATAACAAAACGTACCAACATTGTTGACTACACACAAACAGACATATAGACAGAATATAGCTCAGCTGACTGGCAAGCCAGCTGTGCTAAAGAAACATCCTGTTGAATAGTTTGGACTTTATCTAATTGGAAGCCATTGTTTCCTAAGGCAACAATGACTTCCAATCAAATTACGTCCAAATCTTTCAACAGCACATTTATTGCATTGTGTTAAAAACTGTGCTAACTACCATGTTTCTGTCTTTGATTTGGAAACATTATAACTTATTTCTGAGCTATACTGTAACAGTGAAACAAGTACGAAATTCACGTGAAGCCAACGCAGGGACATTAACAGTGTTTTAAAGTGAGATGCGTGGACAGTTCTCAGATGCAACACAGCCATGGGTACCACAAATTTGGAATGACTTTGGCTTTACCTACTGTTCTAAAGAAACATACATCGTTGGCATCAAGCAAGCAACTATACTGAGATGAACGAGACGATTATAGGTATATAGGTGATACCACTGTGTACAGCAAATAAACACCGTATATTTGGGAAGACGGGAAATACACATGTAGGTCTATGCTATTCCTGATTTGACGTAGTCAGCGTTTCTCATGGCATCTAAATTTTGGAGGTACCAGGGTCCCCACACCTTGAATTCTGGGGAGCACCATCTAAAATATTGGGGCACCAAACTGAGATCTTGTGTTCACAAGCAGTATTTCTCATCCTTGCTTAAGTTAGAAGGTACATGAATTATGGTAGTCCCGTGCTCGATTTTGAAGTTAGTTTTGTACAAGCACCTATAAAATTACTGAGTATCTCACAATCATATTTTCGTGGGTCCTTGGCATTACTGTTGGTGGTCTCAAGCCTCATGCTGGGGGTATCTACTCTCAAAAGGACCCGCATGAGACTCCCTGAGAAAGAAATTACGTGTTGTTGATATTTTTGCAAAACAACAATTGATTTCATTGGACTTGAGAGGCTGTGTTCTAATTAATTCCCTGGAATTCTGCGAAGGTTAGTCTTGCGACCACTGTGCATAGAGATTCTACCCTGGTTAGAACGAACTGTTATTTCTGGTTACACTTTAGGAAAATATATATAAATATTTATAAGACAATATGGGGAAGGGGTCATTTCTAGCTATGTCCAGTCCATTTCTATCTATGTCTAGTCCATTTCTAGCTATGTCTAGTCCATTTCCAGCTATGCCTAGTCCATTTCTAGCTATGCCTAGTCCATTTCTAGCTATGCCGAGTCCATTTCTAGATAGGGTCTGTCTACTTTTGACGTATGATATAATCGATCTGAAACTTTAAAAACTTAATTATCATAATATAATTGTCAAGGTAATTATATTATGTAACTAATTTCACGGGGTTTCAGCCGCAATTCCCAGTCAAATTAGTTTCAAAATATTCAACGTAATTGCTTCTTAAATTGTAAATCATCAAAGACATACAATTCGTAATATTTCGGTAGGTGCTTTTCGATTTTCTTGTTTATGCATATATTATTATAATTTTTCTTGACAGAGCTAGACGTCAATTTGATTTCGACGTCAGCTAACACGCGACGTATTTGATTACGACGTCAGATACGAGTGACATATCGCATCCCTTTATTAAAAAAACAAGTGTATTTTCCAAAGCTCTGCTGATGATAATCAGAGCCACGGGGAGATTTCTGCTATCATGTTCAATTTGGAAGCGATAACAGATTTAGTCTGGTAATCGACTCCAACGGGCCTTTCCAGTTTATCTATCCATCACATGAAGTCATAATCAACTACGCAACAGGTAGGATGGTATCATAATCAATGACGTCATGAATGACGTAGATAAGTACGTTATGAACGCATAATTAAAGACTCTTGCACAAAGTGTATGTCTTTACCATTTAATAGGCATTCTGTCGAATATTTTGAAACTAATTTGACTGGGTGCTATTGCTGCCATAGGCAGCAACACCACCCAGTCAAATTAGTTTCAAAACATTCAACAGCTCACCTCTATATTTTCTGAAAATTGGGATTCAGAGAGTGTATGGATCGCTCAATCCCAACACGGGCGAACTGTGGGTGGAGCTAGCTAGAGATGGGCGGGGCATAGCTAAAACTGGGTTCCTCCATTGCTCACACTCCTGAGCCAGAGAACCGGCAGCGAGGGGATGAGGAGTCGCGTACTTTATCTATGCATTATTCATTTATTCAATGACTCTCAGAACACAAATACTCGACGTTTCTCCCGCCGAGTGTACGTTTAAAACACTCATCGCTTAGCCCTGGCAACAAACGGCATACCACAACAAACACCTGCGGCATAATGCTATTCTATACGCGCACTGACAGGCATTTCTAACCCATAAATATTTGGTATATGAGAGTTTACCTCAGAATGACAATTCATCATAGGGCCTAGTAGTCTCTAGCATATTCTTGTCTCACCAATGAGAGGTGTTCATGATGTTGGTTAGATATACAGAGGTGCTCATTTATCCCCTAACGCGGCAACTTAGCTCTTTAATTATCAAGCCGGCCAAAATAGATTCTGGGATGCTCTTAAGCAATGTCCGAGAGATTATTTTGAACATTTACCACTGAGCCAGTCATTGCAGCGGTAACTATTTAAAAGTTGTCATCTCGTGGCCTACAGCAAATGGATATTGACTGAACAAAACGATTTAGACTTTCTTGGCAATTGACCCTCACACTGGCTCACCGGGAAATTACAGTGATAAATTTATTAAAATAGACTGAGCTTGTCTTGCAAATGAACCCTTACTGAGCAAATATTTTCTTGGAAGATCGTGACCAATCGCCCTTTAAGCACACATTTAGGCAAAAATACCTTCTGAGGTGGTCATGGGAAATGTTCGCCAAAAGAAGACTATTTTTGGAAATTTACCACTGGAGTGACTAGCACGTCATTCCGTGTAAAAAAATCTCTTGGTCTGCAAATCGTCATTTTGTAAGTGAAAATTTAAGTTTCCTTGAGCAAATTCTTGGGCTAAATGGTTACTGGGCTATGAGTAACGTTTTGGACACTAGAGGGGTTAACACATTCTACACGCCAGCAAAAACACACCCGTTATGATTTCTTCCTTTAAACCCGAAATTTCGAATTAAATATCCCATTTAGAATTTAATAAATATTCTGTTTAATATTTTGAAGCTAATTTCACTTGGGACTGTTGCTGAATATGGCAGCAGCAAGCTCATGTTAAATTAGTTTTAAAATATTCGACAGCTTACCTGTATAGTTAGGCCTACTTGAGATAGGATAATAAATAAGGGTAATATTGTATTGCATTTTTTGAAATAAACCAGACTGTCAAATTTCAGTCAAATTACTTTCAATTATTCAACAAGTTTATTAGAAATTTACATTGAAATGAAGATAGTAGGATGTGAGGGTTAAATTGTGGCATCAAATTAGAAAGATTACCTCGTACTAATAACCAATCATTTGCGTGCGTGCTCTCATGCGAACCGTGCCTGTCGTAGTACTCTGTTTGCTTTTACGCGTTCGCGTGTACTGACGTACGCGCGTGGGCGCGCGCGTGAGGTAGAAGCTTCGCGAGTTTCTACGGTGCGAATACGTGATTGCATGCGTGGGTGAGTTGATGAAGAACGAGGCTTTTGCAATGAAGATCCCTGGTATTTCACATGACTTCATTACTTTAATAATATCCGCGTCGTTTGCTAGCCTCATATTCAGGTGGAGGGGGTAGACATAATAAAGACCTCAAGTGGTGAAAATAAACAAATATTCACTAAATATTTAAACAAATATTCTATATTCGGTCGTCCAAATATGTTTGTGTATAAACATAGATATGACTCCGCGATCCGCCCATGCTGTGCCACAGATTCATGTGTGTATTTCACGAATGGAATCTTACATTAATGAAGACGAAGCCGACTAAAACACATTGATTGCACGCATTTCGTTCGTTCTACGTATTGGCGTGCGTGTGTGCATAATGCGAGAGAGAGAGAGAGAGGGGGGGGGGGGAGAGCGGGAGAGCGGGAGAGAGAGAGAGAAGGAGAGAGCGGGAGAGAGAGAGAGAGAGAGAGGTGGGGGGGGGGGGGTGGGTGAGGAAAGTAGAGAGCGAGAGAGAGAGGGAGAGAGACCGAGAAAGAGGTTGGGATGGAGTGTGTATGTGTGTGGGGTGGGGGAGAGTTAGGGAAAGAGAGACAAAAAGAGAGGAGAGGAGAATATGAGAAACTGGGTATAAACTAAGAATTTGACAAGAGTGAGAAAGGTAAGGTGAGGGGCTCTTAATGCTGCGTTCACCATGCTTGTATATGTTGGGCTGTTTACATTTCGCTCTTATAGTTGCGAATTTAACAAATAGGAAGTTACTTAAAGCGGTTGGTATTGACAATGTATTGGCATACGGCGTTACAAATTGTAATATTCTTTTCCAAGTCGACATTGTTAATGCGTATAGAAGTTGATTAGCTGTCAGTGTGGCAAGAGAGATATTCTTTAGGACGAGCTGATTTTGGAGAGAGACTCTTTGGTCGTTAAAAAGAGGGCAGTGGAGGAGATAGTGATTTGTGGATTCATCAGTGTATCCACATGGGCAGCTAGCTGAGTCTGACAGAAAATTTTCAAATAGATGCCGATTTAACTTACTACAACCATTGCGAAGCTTACATAGGATTATATTAGCTAACCTTTGGCCGACATAATACCAGGGAGGAGGCGGTCGTATAGGCGATATGGCTTTAAGTTTGCTCTTGAATTCCGTGAGAGTAACGGAACACGGGACCGGCGCTGGGAGAGTATTCCATGCGCGGACTGTTGCTGGAAAAAAGGATCATCGGAAGAGCTCAATTCGGCAACGAAATGGAGTAAATAGCTTTGCGTGACGAATGTTGTAGGGGTTTCGTGCCTGGGATAATGCTGGAAGGTGATTATTCAGAATTTCACACGTCATCCCGTTGATAATTTTATATAGCATAACTAGTCTGTGAGATTCCCGTCTGTGTGAAATCGTTACTATTGCTGTTTCGGTGTACAAGTCTTCCGTACGAGCACTACGTGTCATTCCACATACTGTTCTGAGAGCGTCTCTCTCATATAACAGTTTCGGGCTTAATCTGTCTGGGCCAACGGCTTTAGAAGTATCCAGATTAGACAGTACATCTGAGACATCGAAATTTGTTATTGTGATCGAGTTTAAAATATTCTCCGTATACAGAGATAGAGGAGGTAGGTGGGCATTAGTGTCGTCAATTGTGGCGATATTAGAAAAGTAAAGGTTAAGTAGATCTGCCTTTTCAGAAGAATCGTAAGCAAATGAGCCATCTTCACGTTTTAAAGGGGGAAGTTCATTAAAATTGGAGTTAGTGTCAACTAAGAAGGACTTACATATTTTCAACCACTGTCTGGAGCCTGTGCGTCCGTTTTTAATTTTTTCAGCTAATTTATCTTTACTGGATAGTGTTGACCAGGTTTCTCTGTTTCTTAAAGTTGGCCACATCTTGCTCTTGTTTAGTTTTCCTTGACTTCCTAAATAACTTTTCTCTAATTCGCATCTCATGTTTTATTTTATTGGACATCCATGCTTTGTCATTGGGATTTATAGTAATAGTTTTATTGGGAATACTAGCATTATCAGCATCAATAATATGTGTGGTGATTGTCTGGCACCAGATGTCAACACCATTAATATCGGAAATGTTATTCCAGGGTGCGTTGGATAGCTGATCCCTGAATAAGTCCCAATCAGCGTTTGCATAGTCCCATATACGGCGTTTGCAGGATTTACGCTTAGGTATGGAAGATGTTACAACCAGATACACAGGAGTGTGATCACTGCAAAAGGGTGCAAGTATTCCACTGTGTTTTACTACTCTAGCACTGTTGATAATAATTGGATCCAGTAATGTGTTTGCAACAGGCCGAGTCGGTTCTGTTATTAACTGATGGAAGCCTAGTGTAAAAATAATATCTTGTAAATGGTGCTTGGATGTATTGAGCAGATCAGCATTAATATCCCCAAGTAGGACAAGAGTTTTATTTGGATTTAAGTCACGAACATTCTCTATATTATCAAAAAGAGTTTGCCATTTATCGACATTCGTATTGGGTGGAAGATAAATGACACACATTAGCAATTCAGGCCGGTCGTGAGTCTCTATCCATATCATCTCAATGCTAGGACATTCGTATTCAAAACGATGGGAGGTAGCAAGGTTTTCAGATATGTAGACACATACTCCTCCCCACGCCTGCTGACGGTCCCTCCGATACGGCTCCTGGAAGCCTGGCAGTTTAATGGTATTAGAGTTGATATCTGGCGTGAGGTGACTTTCAGTAACAGCAATAATATCAAACTGGGACAAATTAGCTTCAATAAGAGGGATTTTATCTTTAAGGACACATACATTGAGGAGAGCGATATAAATATCACTACTGTTGGTGGGGCCTGGACTAGTTTCTATATCACCGGCCTGAGAAATGAGCATGTAAATTATTAACACGGCCGATACATTATTTTGATAGTTGATATGAAAGTGTGGTAGCTGGGCTGCGTAGAGTCCTCGAAAGTTCCTAAATATTTCACGGAAGGAAGGGGATGCGCCTCTGTAACCTGGGAATTTAGTAGAGTAGCAATGAAACAGCCCAATAGCCGCACGGTAACTAGTTATAACATTATCCATTGTCAATTAGATAAATCACAGACGGCCATGTGCACGTGCGGTGGTATCGTAGAGACATACGTGAACGACAGACAGATAGAGCTCCTAAAGTAACAGTAAGAAGGTCGTAAGAGTGAGAGTCAGAAGAGAAAATGAGAAGAACAGGAAACAGAAAAAATAAAGATAAACAAGACATTAAAATGTTCGTGTGAGATGGCTTAGCGTTTTGGGTATTAAATAAGAACAGTTTGTAGCTAAGATCCATAATTCTGAGGTAGCATACTGTGAACTAAGGTGGATTTTGGGCGGCGGCCTAACATAGGCCCAGAATAATATAATTTCAAGGAAACGATACAGGTAAGGTGTTGAACATTTTGAAACGAATTTGACAGGGGCCCGGGACTGCCATAAGAAGCAGCAGGTGCCAGTCAAATCAGTTCCAAAATATCCCACGTAGTATTACTTACATTGCATAAGGTATATCTCATTTGGTCTTTTGGGTCAGGGGTTAAGTGCTTGGAGCATTTTGAGCGGTGTTTAAGGAAGCAATTGCTAACATACATGAATATAATTCACGACGAGGTGAGTTGGGGTCAGTGCGATTCTAAGCCCTAACATTAACATAGGAGCAGCTCATGAATGAATACATTAGTGATTCCTTATGTGACATTGTAAGAAATAATAACAGATTGTAGGTGGCATTCATAATTCTCAATTGGTGTACTGTAAACTAAGGTGGGTGTTGGTTCGCTAAGACCGGCGGTTGAAGACAAAAAGTCCCGACAGTATTATTTATATCAGTTTTCAAGGTAGTCGCTCGGGAAAAGCTTGATCATATTATTTAAGTTAGCACGAGCATAAAACTACAGTACAGCTCATAGATAAGTCAACACGTCAACAAAGCAAAAGTAGAGAACTGTTATTAAGAAATGCTCTGTTAAATGCATTGAACACAAATGGACTGGAGGGCACCACTGCCTTAGGCAGCCACATCCACCAATCCAACTATGGCCAAATACTCAACAGTACATATATAATATATAATTTTAGTAGAACTCTACCACTTTCTCGACGTGTTGGGATCGATTTATATGCTCTGGGACCTGGATTCCCAGAATCCCAATTTCGAATAACTCATCATGATTTACCCCAACCCCTCCCTCCCCAACCTTTCTCTCAACCCCAGTACTCCCAGGTCTTTACTTCTCGTTTCGTATACGAAATAGAAACGAAAGCGAAACGAGAAGTGTGACCAAGTCGTGCCCCACCCACACCCCCAACCCCCAACCCCAACCCCCAACCCCACCCCCAACCTTTCTCTGAACCCCAGTACTCCCAGGTCTTCACTTTTCGTTCTTATACGAAATAGAAACGAAAGCCGAACGAGAAGTGTGACCAAGTCGCACCACGCCCACACACCCAACCCCACCCCACCCACCTCCTCCCGACACCCACACACCCAGTTTGTGGCTCCATTATAATGCATTTAAGTTGATATTAGCTGTTAACCTCCTCATAACTTGTAACGAAAAGTTTGAGGAGGTTACTGGTGTAGCTAGCCTTTATTGCGTCCCCATCCCCCACCAACCACCAACTCCAGGTATCATCATCATCATCATCATCGTCGTCATCATCGCAGAGCTTTACCCATAGAGCTACCAAGAGGAATACAGTACGACCTTAGCGACGGCAGTTCGACGGTCAACAAAACAGCACATTCAGTCCTTGCATGTCTTCCTTCCTTCTTTCGTTCGCTTGTTCATTCGTACGTACATTCGTATGGTCCTTCGTTCAACAGATGTCCTATATGATTGTCTTGAAATTGAGCCGCTGTTAATTCTTTCTACTCACACAGAATCTACTAGAGTTACACTGGAATGACGTTTCTATATTTAGCATATACAGACCCATTATAAAGCAGATGAAACGAAAATAATTTCCTGATTTTTCTCTAACATCAAAGGAGCAAGATATGAACATAATCAGCCGTTTTCATTTAGCTTTGTGATCTAATATCCTGATAGACTTCTCTTCTGCAGCAACTGTAACATGTATTTCCTTGATGACTTTGACTTTTTTTGCTAACTTAAAATAGTCCCAATGATCTATTTAGGCAAAGATCTCACAAGTTAATCACGTATTTAAAACTAGAAAACACTTACTGAAGTAACTGTAAATCTGCGATGTCTGGCCATTAAGGAATAGTATAGGGCCTCTTCTTACATGCCCATTGACAATTTCTGGGCAAGTGAAGTTGATTATTAGCAAAAACGAAAACTAATAACTTTTATAACTAAGGACTAACCTTGACCTTGAGGTCGTATCACTCTGAAACCATCACCATTGGATCCGGCATGCGTGATATACTTCTGGTAAAGCTTTTATGAAAATCAAAGATTGTATAGGATGCCTTGGGTTCGAAATTTAACATTTCATTAAATCTAACACTCTTAATCATCCTGTATGGGTAAAGGGAGGTAGCCTATGCCAAACACCAAAAACTAGTGATTTTGATGCCCAAGGGGTACCCTTCAACTTGGGCATGTGCCTTGCAGACGAGTCAACACCTTCAAGACTCCTAGTGTAACACGCTGGCCAAGCATGGTAATGATCAGATCAAAACTCTAGGTGTAGTCGTAGTTGAAATGTCAATACTGAATTGTAATTATGATAACCAAGGGCTACCCGTCCACCTGGTCCTGGGATCCAGCAGTGATTGACACGTGAAAGGGTTTCACAGGGTATCTTCTAATATATCCATTGATCTTCGCTGATGAAGGAGCGTTAATTTCTGCAAAAAACGAACGAAAACTTGTCATTTTGACGACGCCCAAACAGTACTCTTTCACTTGGGCACCTGCCTCGCAGATCAATCAGCACGTCCATGACTCTAATGCTAACAGCGTGGCCAAGTATGGTAGTGATCCGATCAAAACTCTAGGTGTAGTAGCGGTTTACAGATCAATACTGAACATCCCCATACATTTCCTATGAGACCTTTTTACTCACTCAAATGTGGGTAGCTCGAAAACTGTTGGACGGATCCAAAATAAAAAAAGCACGCGATTCCAGGCACAGTAGCAGAAGGTGACCACATTTGGAGTTGATCGGATGAAAATTATAGGAGGAGATGCGGTCCAACGTGTTTGGGGAAGAATAAGAAAGAAAGAAAGAAAGAAAGAAGAAGATGAAGAAGAAGAAGAAGAAGAAAGATCCGGAGTGATTTCAATACCGTAGTACATAGTCTTATTACGTCAAACGAGCTCCCAAGATGTAGGCCGATATTCAATTTGTAAATACCTAGATAAGATTTTCAAAAAAAACTAATGCAGAAATGTGTTAATTGAGGAAATCCCGCTCATCTGTAGCCTTGCCCCGCCCACACTTTGCCCGTGCTGGGATGGATCGATCATTGAACTCCCCGACTATCAATTTCCAGAAAACTATACAGTTAAGCTGTTGAGTATTTTGAAACTAATCTGACTGGGCGCTGTTGCTACCAGTCAAACTAGTTTTTAAATGTTCAACAGTCTGTTTATTAAATAGTAAAAATGTACAACAACGCTTAGTCCAGATGGTTAAAATTGTATACTTTTAAAGAATTAAATTGTGTGCCTAGATGTAATAAAACGAAATATACCGTAACATATGCTAATTTCATTCTGTAAAAATCAATATAATCTTTTTAGTTGTGAATTTGAATTAGAGACGCTTGTCTCTAATTCAATTTGACAACTTAAAAAAATATATTAATTCATGACATAATTGATTATGTCGTCAGCCTAGATGTGACGTCGTTGATTATGACGGCATATTATTGGCTGAGAAACTGGAATCCTTTATTGGCTGAGATTTGTCGTGATGAATGATTTTATTACGGTTCAACACAGAAATAACTTAACATGTTTCCATGGCAATATGAAACGTACTGTTGACTATTTCGAGCATAATGCGATTGGGCAGCAATGTCTTCCATTCCAATTATGTTCAAAATATTCAACATAACCTTTCTTATATCGTGTTCAAAATTGTACTAAATAACATGCTTCTTTTTTTGGTTAGAAAATATGTTAATTTATTGTGAATTTAGTTATTCATAGGTGCATCTGAGTGTAATCTTACGGCGATGTAGTTCCCTAATCGCCAGACACTTTTACGAACCAACCGAATAGCTCCAAGTACTGATTTTGGTTCATTCCACTGGCATGGCGTCATTGGAGAAAATGCCCTAAAACGTAAGTACAACCAGACGTGGCCAAATCGCACGACGGTATTTAAACCTATCACATATTAAACACTTCCCCCACAGCGTCATCCTATCATCCTCCCTGTACGCCTTTCGCATACCAGACCCACCCTCTTCGTTGGCCAGCAGAGTATTAGGAACCGTTCCCAACCAGATGCCTGTTAGGATTATTTATAACGCAAAATGTCCACACGTTGAAGCCAGCTAGAAAACAAGCTAGACACTACAAACCCTATAAACATTACAAGCCAGAAACTACAAAACTTTTTCAAAATTTTTAATTTTGAAAGTAATTTCACTGGAATGTATTGCTGCCTTGACTGGCAACTTTTGCTACCTATGGCTGCAACAGTTCCCAGCCAAATTAATTTCAAAATATTCAACATCTTGCCTGTATAGCTGTTTTGAAATTAAGTCAACGGGATTTAATGTGGCAAAGGGTTACGCGGAATATATGAATGCTCTTTATTTCCTTGTGCCTCTATCAGCGTCCACTTGTCGGGTTTTGTCGGTGAGATTTCTGTACAATGTCCGAGAGTGGTAATTGTTAGCACGTGTTTGTATTGTTCTTATTTTCCCAAGAAGCAATGGCCACGTGAGACACGTAGCTGTTTCAAACGTATGCCCCGAAACGCTAACGCTAACAACAACAACAACAACAACAACAACAACAACAACAACAACAACAACAATTTACCATAGCCAAGTCTTTATCAACTGTTATTGAAGTCTGAAATCAATCTTAGAGGCATTTATTTTACGCACTCCGCTAAAAAAATTGAAAAGCAATATTTAAATTAGATTGTTTTGAAAATAATTTGACAGAAAGTTGAGGTAGCATTCGTTCGTTCGCTCGCTCGCTCGCTCACTCGTTCATCCGTTCGTTCCTTCGTTCGTTCGTTCGTTCGTGCATTCGTTCGTTTGTTTACATCGTATCCATCCACCCATCCATCAATCTATCCAGCCATTAGGCTATCCGCCTACCCACTCACCAATCAATCCATTAATCATCCATCCACCCACCCAATCACCCACATACTCAACCATGCCATCCATCTATCGATGTACACATCGATCTATCACGCACGCACGCACGCACGCATACGTACGTACATACATGTGGACCACACCTTTGAACACGCGCACACACGCACTCGCTCATACACCCATACTTCGAATAGTGACTAGTAGGCACCTTTAGTGTCTCCTGGAACTGTAAGGAGTCATTAATGCAACGATTTATATGAGCACGTCTACAGCAAACAAGATTGCACAAACCGTCAAAACGAATAAACATCAACTTCAGCTTAGCTAATGAAACGCATTTATTTAGTGCTATGTGCACATAAATGTTATTACTTTTCTTATTAAATACCTGCCAGTGAGGCGATTGGAGTCGTTTTTATTGGCACATATGCCAGACGTACTCAGCGACGTGCTGTTTAATATGCTAGCCTCGCTAATAAGAAATCAGGTTTATGATATGACAGGCACAAAACGTCCAAATTAAACCTACCACGGTTTTAACCTATTATACCACGTCATACCAGATACAATATGTGCATTGTACACAGGGATCAGATCTGTCACTCAAGTAGCTGACGTCATAGTCAAATACATCCCATGTTAGCCGACGTCACAATGAAAATGGCTAAGCCCCGTCACGAACATTTAAAAGTTAACGAATTGTATGTCTTTGATAATGAATTTACAATTTTCAATCATGTATTTGGAAACTAATTTACCCGCAGCCGTTGTTGTCCAATGCCGTCATCTATTTGTGCCAAAAGATAGAGCACTATTCTCTTTCTGTCGGGGAAGTCGTGGAAGGTAAACACGATATGTATTTAACAATTTGTTTCGAATTCGTGAGCTGTCTGGTACAGGCAACTAATCACCATAATGAGCCTTTCCAGTTTGAGCTATGCCCCGCGCATCTCTAGTTAAGCTTTCGCTCGTGTTGGATCGATCGATCCCTGAACTCAATGGTTGCCAATTTCCATAAAGCTGTACACGTAAGCTGTTGACTATTTTGAAACTAAATTCGACCGGACCTATGGCAGCAACAGTGCCCAGTCAAATTAGTTTCAAAATATTCAACAGAATGTTTGTTAAATATGAGACATACAATTCGTACAACGTGTCGGACTATTAAGCGTTAAAGACGAGCATTCATGCTGTACTTGATTATGACGTCGTCTTACACGCCACGTAGTTGATTATGACGTTATATGACGTCATATGATGGATGGATAAAATAGAAAGGTCCATTGTATACCAAGGCTACCGGTGGCTATATCAGGGTACTGTACCATGCCAATGCGGCCATGTTGAATCTGAATTATAATGCAAACAGGTAAAGTAGGATAACCATCCAATTGAACTAGAAGTTGTGCTTAGCCTTCGAGCACGGTAACATTTTACAGCTTTCGCTACATAGCACTGTATACTAAGGCAGAAGTGGGGAAAGATGTCAGATGTCGATGAGAGGTAAAGAAAAACTTACGTCATCTTATACTATCCAAACAAGTGGTTTAATGCCACATACAAACTGTGCATGCCATGTCTTGTTTTCTACCATGCAGTCAAAGACATATATGCAGGCTTTAATAGCAACGTGTTGATATATTTATGCAGGCTATGAAGGATGCCATGGTTTACTTTTCAACCAATCATAGCACACCTGGGCTGTCTAGTACACGCGCTCAATTGTATGTACTTTTTCGGTGTTATGTAAATTAACCATACCGGTTAGCTGCTGAATACTTTGAAGCTAATTTGACTGGAAGCTGTTGCTGACTTAACCAACAACAACTTCTAGTCACATTGCTTTCAAAATATTCCATATGATGGTTATTACATAATAAAGAATATGATACATTGGTACCTACCTGCCATCGCACAGTATCACGTGACGAGACAAAATGGCGGCGATCACAGTTCAGCATCAATGCGATGGTAAAAATCAAATAGCTGTAATTGATATGGAATCAATATATCATAAATTACCAGTACTGCAATACGGCATTTGAGATGGAAAGTGTATCCTTTTCAACAACTCCCGCACTATTTTCGTTATAAACAGTAAAAGTGTACCACGTTACTGACGGAAATCTTCACCATTACTCTCAGCTTACGCCTCCTAAAGTTAGATGGTATTGCACAAATAAACATACGCCATTTTCTAAAGAATTACTAGATACCAGGATTGACAATCAATGAAACTCCTAGACTGAACAAATATGGTACATTATTAGTTAGATAAAGTGCGCGTAGAGGAACATATATTCCGTATTCTAATGTAAAACACACACAATGTAGTACTTCGCTGGAACCATGCACTGGTACTAATCAGAAACAACATAACAGGCAAATGTTATCACATTATTTATAGCATGTATCAGTCAATAAAGTCTTTTGTGGCGCAAAACCAAGACAAATCAGAATGTTTTATCAGTGCCACTGGTGTAAGACAAGGCGAAAAATTGTCACCCTTTCTATTCTGTATTTTTATCAATGATCTGGAAAACTATTTAAAGCAAGAGGAAGTACTAGGTCTGGCGTCCATTAGTAATATAAGTTATGAAAAACTAGACATTTATTTGTATTTGGCCATACTGCTGCACGCATATGATACTATTATAATGGCCGACTCAGCAGAAAATCTTCAAACTTCATTAAATAATTTTAACAACTATTGTACTTATTGGAAATTAACTGTTAACTTAAGTAAAACAAAAGTAATGGTTTTCTCTAAAAGTAAAAAACATAATAAAATATTTTATCTGGGTCAGGAACAAATTCAAATAGTAGGCGAGTATCTCTTTCTGGGAGTACATTTAAAAAATCATGGGGGATTTTATCAGTGTAGGACCAGAAATTTAAAACAGGGGAAAAAACCATGTTCCAATTGCTTAGAAAAATCAAAGAGCACGACATCCCATTAGACCTTCAATGGAAGTTATTTGACGCTATGATAATGCCAGTTCTTTTGTATGGGTCAGAAATTTGGGGATATGAAAACCTAGATATGTTTGAAGCTTGTCATATACAATTTCTAAAATACACTTTGACCGCAAAGAAAAGCACCCCCAATTTAATGTTGTATGGAGAAACAGGGCGTTATCCACTAAGTATTACCATCAAGACTACCATGATCCGTTTTGGACAGATCTAGTGAGTGCAGGGTACGGAAGATTGTCCTCTGTACTTTACTATATCTGTCGAGAATTGGAACAGGAAACCAATTTTAACTTTGCATTGTTAACAGCAATAAAGTCGATCCTCCGAGAAACAAATCAAGAACACTTATTTAATGCTGAGTATATCAACAAGCACCATATAGTTAAAGTGACAAAGAATACGGCAGCAACAGCGCCCGTCCAAATTAGTTTTAAAATATTCAACAGAATGTTTATTAAATAGTAACGACATACAATTCGTACAACATGACGGACTATTAAGCCTTTATGACGGACTTAGATACGTCATTCATGACGGACTTAGATACGTCATTCATGACGTACCTTATTGTGACGTCAACTTATATGTACTGTAATTCATTATGACGTCATATATTTGACAGACAGACTGGCTTTCTTTATTGTCAATACCATTGAGTATTCTAAACGTGAAATTCATAGAGCATGCAAACAATCGCGGTACTCGATCCGCCACTCAAGTAGCTGACGCCATGTTATCTGACGTCACGCTCAAAAGGACCCAACTCCGTCACGACATTCAACGAAGTTAATAAATATCATGCTGAATGTTTTGAAAGTACGTTTACCGTGAGCTGTTGCTGCCATGGTCGAAATAATCCTGTATAGTTACGTGTAACCTTGAAAATTAAAATTTTTGGAATTTAACTTTCATAATATTAAATCGATTCTAACAGTTGTAAAAGTGGGAGGAGAAGCTAGAAATGGGCCCCTCTATTAAAAAATCATCGCCATAAATGACCATCTCAGAAATATAGTATTAACGTTACAGGGTGTTATCTGTTGAAGACGAATCAACCCCTTCAAGTCTCAATTTCTCCTCAATTAACACTTATCTGGTGGTTTTAACCTTTCCATGATAAAGTCGGCCAAAAATCGACTTCTGCAGTGATCCTAAGAAACGTCCTAATTGCAGGCCAAGAAAGACAATTTTTTTGCAAATTTACCCACTGGAAGGGACTGGCTCGATACTCGGCCAGTCACTCCAGCGGTAAATTTGCCAAAAAATATAGTCTTCTCTTAGACCGCAAACGGACATTCGATAAGCAAATATTTTGATTTTAGTAACAAATTCATCAGTTAAAGGATAACTACTCCCATCTCTTGATAGCTATTCAGGTGATCTAACACGCCGGTCATAAAATATCCAGGTAA
>CM067359.1:44119495-44162090 GCA_034401795.1 Chaetoderma sp. LZ-2023a
GCATGACACGTGTGTTGGCGGCGGCCTAACCTAGGCCCAGAATAATATAATTTCAAGGAAACGATACAGGTAAGGTGTTGAACATTTTGAAACGAATTTGACAGGGGCCCGGGACTGCTATAGAAGCAAGCAGGTGCCAGTCAAATCAGTTCCAAAATATCCCACGTAGTATTACTTACATTGCATAAGGTATATCTCATTTGGTCTTTTGGGTCAGGGGTTAAGTGCTTGGAGCATTTTGAGCGGTGTTTAAGGAAGCAATTGCTAACATACATGAATATAATTCACGACGAGGTGAGTTGGGGTCAGTGCGATTCTAAGCCCTAACATTAACATAGCAGCAGCTCATGAATGAATACATTAGTGATTCCTTATGTGACATAGTAAGAAATAATAACAGATTGTAGGTGGCATTCATAATTCTCAATTGGTGTACTGTAAACTAAGGTGGGTGTTGGTTCGCTAAGACCGGCGGTTGAAGACAAAAAGTCCGACAGTATTATTTATATCAGTTTTCAAGGTAGTCGCTCGGGAAAAGCTTGATCATATTATTTAAGTTAGCACGAGCATAAAACTACAGTACAGCTCATAGATAAGTCAACACGTCAACAAAGCAAAAGTAGAGAACTGTTATTAAGAAATGCTCTGTTAAATGCATTGAACACAAATGGACTGGAGGGCACCACTGCCGTAGGCAGCCACATCCACCAATCCAACTATGGCCAAATACTCAACAGTACATATATAATATATAATTTTAGTAGAACTCTACCACTTTCTCGACGTGTTGAGGTCGATTTATATGCTCTGGGACCTGGATTCCCAGAATCCCAATTTCGAATAACTCATCATGATTTAGCCCCACCCCTCCCTCCCCAACCTTTCTCTCAACCCCAGTACTCCCAGGTCTTTACTTCTCGTTTCGTATACGAAATAGAAACGAAAGTGAAACGAGAAGTGTGACCAAGTCGTGCCCCACCCACACCCCCAACCCCAACCCCCAACCCCACCCCCAACCTTTCTCTGAACCCCAGTACTCCCAGGTCTTCACTTTTCGTTCTTATACGAAATAGAAACGAAAGCCGAACGAGAAGTGTGACCAAGTCGCACCCCGCCCACACACCCAACCCCACCCCACCCACCTCCTCCCAACACCCACACACCAAGTTTGTGGCTCCATTATAATGCATTTAAGTGGATTTTAGCTGTTAACCTCCTCATAACTTGTAACGAAAAGTTTGAGGAGGTTACTGGTGCAGCTAGCCTTTATTGCGTCCCCATCCCCCACCAACCACCAACTCCAGGTATCATCATCATCATCATCATCGTCGTCATCATCGCAGAGCTTTACCCATAGAGCTACCAAGAGGAATACAGCACGACCTTAGCGACGGCAGTTCGACGGACAACAAAACAGCACATTCAGTCCTTGCATGTCTTCCTTCCTTCTTTCGTTCGCTTGTTCATTCGTACGTACATTCGTATGGTCCTTCGTTCAACAGATGTCCTATATGATTGTCTTGAAACTGAGCTGCTGTTAATTCTTTCTACTCACACAGAATCTACTAGAGTTACACTGGAATGACGTTTCTATATTTAGCATATACAGACCCATTATAAAGCAGATGAAACGAAAATAATTTCCTGATTTTTCTCTAACATCAAAGAAGCAAGATATGAAAATAATCAGCCGTTTTCATTTAGCTTTGTGATCTAATATCCTGATAGACTTCTCTTCTGCAGCAACTGTAACATGTATTTCCTTGATGACTTTGACTTTTTTGCTAACTTAAAATAGTCCCAATGATCTATTTAGGCAAAGATCTCACAAGTTAATCACGTATTTAAAACTAGAAAACACTTACTGAAGTAACTGTAAATCTGCGATGTCTGGCCATTAAGGAATAGTATAAGGCCTCTTCTTACATGCCCATTGACAATTTCTGGGCAAGTGAAGTTGATTATTAGCAAAAACGAAAACTAATAACTTTTATAACTAAGGACTAACCTGGACCTTGAGGTCGTATCACTCTGAAACCATCACCATTGGATCCGGCATGCGTGATATACTTCTGGTAAAGCTTTTATGAAAATCAAAGATTGTATAGGATGCCTTGGGTTCGAAATTTAACATTTCATTAAATCTAACACTCTTAATCATCCTGTATGGGTAAAGGGAGGTAGCCTATGCCAAACACCAAAAACTAGTGATTTTGATGCCCAAGGGGTACCCTTCAACTTGGGCATGTGCCTTGCAGACGAGTCAACACCTTCAAGACTCCTAGTGTAACACGCTGGCCAAGCATGGTAATGATCAGATCAAAACTCTAGGTGTAGTCGTAGTTGAAATGTCAATACTGAATTGTAATTTTGTTAACCAAGGGCTACCCGTCCACCTGGTCCTGGGATCCAGCAGTGATTGACACGTGAAAGGGTTTCACAGGGTATCTTCTAATATATCCATTGATCTTCGCTGATGAAGGAGCGTTAATTTCTGCAAAAAACGAACGAAAACTTGTCATTTTGACGACGCCCAAACAGTACTCTTTCACTGGGCACCTGCCTCGCAGATCAATCAGCACGTCCATGACTCTAATGCTAACAGCGTGGCCAAGTATGGTAGTGATCCGATCAAAACTCTAGGTGTAGTAGCGGTTTACAGATCAATACTGAACATCCCCATACATTTCCTATGAGACCTTTTTACTCACTCAAATGTGGGTAGCTCGAAAACTGTTGGACGGATCCAAAATAATAAAAAAGCACGCGATTCCAGGCACAGTAGCAGAAGGTGACCACATTTGGAGTTGATCGGATGAAAATTATAGGAGGAGATGCGGTCCAACGTGTTTGGGGAAGAATAAGAAAGAAAGAAAGAAAGAAAGAAAGAAGAAGATGAAGAAGAAGAAGAAGAAAGATCCGGAGTGATTTCAATACCGTAGTACAAAGTCTTATTACGTCAAACGAGCTCCCAAGATGTAGGCCGATATTCAATTTGTAAATACCTAGATAAGATTTTCAAAAAAACTAATGCAGAAATGTGTTAATTGAGGAAATCCCCGCTCATCTGTAGCCTTGCCCCGCCCACACTTTGCCCGTGCTGGGATGGATCGATCATTGAACTCCCCGACTATCAATTTCCAGAAAACTATACAGTTAAGCTGTTGAGTTTTTTGAAACTAATCTGACTGGGCGCTGTTGCTACCAGTCAAACTAGTTTTTAAATGTTCAACAGTCTGTTTATTAAATAGTAAAAATGTACAACAACGCTTAGTCCAGATGGTTAAAATTGTATACTTTTAAAGAATTAAATTGTGTGCCTAGATGTAATAAAACGAAATATACCGTAACATATGCTAATTTCATTCCGTAAAAATCAATATAATCTTTTTAGTTGTGAATTTGAATTAGAGACGCTTGTCTCTAATTCAATTTGACAACTTAAAAAAATATATTAATTCATGACATAATTGATTATGTCGTCAGCCTAGATGTGACGTCGTTGATTATGACGGCATATTATTGGCTGAGAAACTGGAATCCTTTATTGGCTGAGATTTGTCGTGATGAATGATTTTATTACGGTTCAACACAGAAATAACTTAACATGTTTCCATGGCAATATGAAACGTACTGTTGACTATTTCGAGCATAATGCGATTGGGCAGCAATGTCTTCCATTCCAATTATGTTCAAAATATTCAACATAACCTTTCTTATATCGTGTTCAAAATTGTACTAAATAACATGCTTCTTTTTTTGGTTAGAAAATATGTTAATTTATTGTGAATTTAGTTATTCATAGGTGCATCTGAGTGTAATCTTACGGCGATGTAGTTCCCTAATCGCCAGACACTTTTACGAACCAACCGAATAGCTCCAAGTACTGATTTTGGTTCATTCCACTGGCATGGCGTCATTGGAGAAAATGCCCTAAAACGTAAGTACAACCAGACGTGGCCAAATCGCTCGACGGTATTTAAACCTATCACATATTAAACACTTCCCCCACAGCGTCATCCTATCATCCTCCCTGTACGCCTTTCGCATACCAGACCCACCCTCTTCGTTGGCCAGCAGAGTATTAGGAACCGTTCCCAACCAGATGCCTGTTAGGATTCTTTATAACGCAAAATGTCCACACGTTGAAGCCAGCTAGAAAACAAGCTAGACACTATAAACCCTATAAACATTACAAGCTAGAAACTACAAAACTTTTTCAAAATTTTTAATTTTGAAAGTAATTTCACTGGAATGTATTGCTGCCTTGACTGGCAACTTTTGCTACCTATGGCTGCACCAGTTCCCAGCCAAATTAATTTCAAAATATTCAACATCTTGCCTGTTTTGAAATTGAGTCAACGGGATTTAATGTGGCAAAGGGTTACGCGGAATATATGAATGCTCTTTATTTCCTTGTGCCTCTATCAGCGTCCACTTGTCGGGTTTTGTCGGTGAGATTTCTGTACAATGTCCGAGAGTGGTAATTGTTAGCACGTGTTTGTATTGTTCTTATTTTCCCAAGAAGCAATGGCCACGTGAGACACGTAGCTGTTTCAAACGTATGCCCCGAAACGCTAACGCTAACGCTAACAACAACAACAACAACAACAACAACAACAACAACAAATTACCATAGCCAAGTCTTTATCAACTGTTATTGAAGTCTGAAATCAATCTTAGAGGCATTTATTTTACGCACTCCGCCTAAAAAAAATTGAAAAGCAATATTTAAATTAGATAATTTTGAAAATAATTTGACAGAAAGTTGAGGTAGCATTCGTTCGTTCGCTCGCTCGCTCACTCGTTCATCCGTTCGTTCGTTCGTTCGTTCGTTCGTTCGTTCGTTCGTTCGTTCGTTCGTGCATTCGTTCGTTTGTTTCCATCGTTCGTTTGTTTACATCGTATCCATCCACCCATCCATCAATCTATCCAGCCATTAGGCTATCCGCCTACCCACTCACCAATCAATCCATTAATCATCCATCCACCCACCCAATCACCCACATACTCAACCATGCCATCCATCTATCGATGTACACATCGATCTATCACGCACGCACGCACACACGCATACGTACGTACAGACATGTGGACCACACCTTTGAACACGCGCACACACGCACTCGCTCATACACCCATACTTCGAATAGTGACTAGTAGGCACCTTTAGTGTCTCCTGGAACTGTAAGGAGTCATTAATGCAACGATTTATATGAGCACGTCTACAGCAAACAAGATTGCACAAACCGTCAAAACGAATAAACATCAACTTCAGCTTAGCTAATGAAACGCATTTATTTAGTGCTATGTGCACATAAATGTTATTACTTTTCTTATTAAATACCTGCCAGTGAGGCGATTGGAGTCGTTTTTATTGGCACATATGCCAGACGTACTCAGCGACGTGCTGTTTAATATGCTAGCCTCGCTAATAAGAAATCAGGTTTATGATATGACAGGCACAAAACGTCCAAATTAAACCTACCACGGTTTTAACCTATTATACCACGTCATACCAGATACAATATGTGCATTGTACACAGGGATCAGATCTGTCACTCAAGTAGCTGACGTCATAGTCAAATACATCCCATGTTAGCCGACGTCACAATGAAAATGGCTACGCCCCGTCACGAACATTTAAAAGTTAACGAATTGTATGTCTTTGATAATGAATTTACAATTTTCAATCATATATTTGGAAACTAATTTACCCGCAGCCGTTGTTGTCCAATGTCGTCATCTATGTGTGCCAAAAGATAGAGCACTATTCTCTTTCTGTCGGGGAAGTCGTGGAAGGTAACCACGATATGTATTTAACAATTTGTTTCGAATTCGTGAGCTGTCTGGTACAGGCAACTAATCACTATAATGAGCCTTTCCAGTTTGAGCTATGCCCCGCGCATCTCTAGTTAAGCTTTCGCTCGTGTTGGATCGATCGATCCCTGAACTCAATGGTTGTCAATTTCCATAAAGCTGTACACGTAAGCTGTTGACTATTTTGAAACTAAATTCGACCGGACCTATGGCAGCAACAGTGCCCAGTCAAATTAGTTTCAAAATATTCAACAGAATGTTTGTTAAATATGGAAGACATACAATTCGTACAACGTGTCGGACTATTAAGCGTTAAAGACGAGCATTCATGCTGTACTTGATTATGACGTCGTCTTACACGCCACGTAGTTGATTATGACGTTATATGACGTCATATGATGGATGGATAAAATAGAAAGGTCCATTGTATACCAAGGCTACCGGTGGCTATATCAGGGTACTGTACCATGCCAATGCGGTCATGTTGAATCTGAATTCTAATGCAAACAGGTAAAGTAGGATAACCATCCAATTGAACTAGAAGTTGTGCTTAGCCTTCGAGCACGGTAACATTTTACAGCTTTCGCTACATAGCACTGTATACTAAGGCAGAAGTGGGGAAAGATGTCAGATGTCGATGAGAGGTAAAGAAAAACTTACGTCATCTTATACTATCCAAACAAGTGGTTTAATGTCACATACAAACTGTGCATGCCATGTCTTGTTTTCTACCATGCAGTCAAAGACATATATGCAGGCTTTAATAGCAACGAGTTGATATATTTATGCAGGCTCTGAAGGATGCCATGGTTTACTTTTCAACCAATCATAACACACCTGGGCTGTCTAGTACACGCGCTCAATTGTATGTACTTTTTCGGTGTTATGTAAATTAACCATACCGGTTAGCTGCTGAATACTTTGAAGCTAATTTGACTGGAAGCTGTTGCTGACTTAACCAACAACAACTTCTAGTCACATTGCTTTCAAAATATTCCATATGATGGTTATTACATAATAAAGAATATGATACATTGGTACCTACATGCCATCGCACAGTATCACGTGACGAGACAAAATGGCGGCGACCACAGTTCAGCATCAATGCGATGGTAAAAATCAAATAGCTGTGATTGATATGGAATCAATATATCATAAATTACCAGTACTGCAATACGGCATTTGAGATGGAAATTGTATCCGTTTCAATAACTCCCGCACTATTTTCGTTATAAACAGTAAAAGTGTACCACGTTACTGACGGAAATCTTCACCATTACTCTCAGCTTACGCCTCCTAAAGTTAGATGGCAATGCACAAATAAACATACGCCATTTTCTAAAGAATTACTAGATACCAGGATTGACAATCAATGAAACTCCTAGACTGAACAAATATGGTACATTATTAGTTAGATAAAGTGCGCGTAGAGGAACATATATTCCGTATTCTAATGTAAAACACACACAATGTAGTACTTCGCTGGAACCATGCACTGGTACTAATCAGAAACAACATAACAGGCAAATGTTATCACATTATTTATAGCATGTATCAGTCAATAAAGTCGTTTGTGGCGCAAAACCAAGACAAATCAGAATGTTTTATCAGTGTCACTGGTGTAAGACAAGGCGAAAGATTATCACCCTTTCTATTCTGTATTTTTATCAATGATCTGGAAAACTATTTAAAGCAAGAGGAAGTACTAGGTCTGGCGTCCATTAGTAATATAAGTTATGGAAAACTAGACATTTATTTGTATTTGGCCATACTGCTGCACGCAGATGATACTATTATAATGGCCGACCCAGCAGAAAATCTTCAAACTTCATTAAATAATTTTAACAACTATTGTACTTATTGGAAATTAACTGTTAACTTAAGCAAAACAAAAGTAATGGTTTTCTCTAAAAGTAAAAAACATAATAAAATATTTTATCTTGGTCAGGAACAAATTCAAATAGTAAGCGAGTATCTCTTTCTGGGAGTACCTTTAAAAATCATGGGGTATTTTATCAGTGTAGGACCCGAAATTTAAAACAGGGGAAAAAACCATGTTCCAATTGCTTAGAAAAATCAGAGAGCACGACATCCCATTAGACCTTCAATGGAAGTTATTTGACGCTATGATAATGCCAGTTCTTTTGTATGGGTCAGAAATTTGGGGATATGAAAACCTAGATATATTTGAAGCTTGTCATATACAATTTCTAAAATACACTTTGACCGCAAAGAAAAGCACCCCCAATTTAATGTTGTATGGAGAAACAGGGCGTTATCCACTAAGTATTACCATCAAGACTAAAGTGATCCGTTTTGGACAGATCTAGTGAGTGCAGCGTACGGAAGATTGTCCTCTGTACTTTACTATATCTGTCGAGAATTGGAACAGGAAACCAATTTTAACTTTGCATTGTTAACAGCAATAAAGTCGATCCTCCGAGAAACAAATCAAGAACACTTATTTAATGCTGAGTATATCAACAAGCACCATATAGTAAAAGTGACAAAGAATACGGCAGCAACAGCGCCCGGTCAAATTAGTTTTAAAATATTCAACAGAATGTTTATTAAATAGTAACGACATACAATTCGTACAACATGACGGACTATTAAGCCTTTATGACGGACTTAGATACGTCATTCATAACGGACTTAGATACGTCATTCATGACGCACCTTATTGCGACGTCAACTTATATGTACTGTAATTCATTATTACGTCATGTATTTGACAGACAGACTGGCTTTCTTTATTGTCAATACCATTGAGTATTCTAAACGTGAAATTCATAGAGCATGCACACAATCGCGGTACTCGATCCGCCACTCAAGTAGCTGACGCCATGTTATCTGACGTCACGCTCAAAAGGACCCAACTCCGTCACGACATTCAACGAAGTTAATAAATATCATGCTGAATGTTTTGAAAGTACGTTTACCGTGAGCTGTTGCTGCCATAGTCGAAATAACCCTGTATAGTTACGTGTACCCTGAAAATTAAATTTTTGGAATTTAACTTTCATAATATTAAATCGATTCTAACAGTTATAAAAGTGGGAGGAGAAGCTAGAAATGGGCCCCTCTATTAAAAAATCATCGCCATAAATGACCATCTCAGAAATATAGTATTAACGTTACAGGGTGTTATCTGTTGAAGACGAATCAACCCCTTCAAGTCTCAATTTCTCTCAATTAACACTTATCTGATGGTTTTAACCTTTCCATGATAAAGTCGGCCAAAAATCGACTTCTGCAGTGATCCTAAGAAACGTCCAAATTGCAGGCCAAGAAAAGGCAATTTTTTTTTGCAAATTTACCACTGGAATGACTGGCTCGATACTCGAGCCAGTCACTCCAGTGGTAAATTTGGCAAAAAATATAGTCTTCTCTTAGACCGCAAACGGACATTCGATAAGCAAATATTTTGATTTTAGTAACAAAATTCATCAGTTAAAGGATAACTACTCCCATCTCTTGATAGCTATTCAGGTGATCTAACACGCCGGTCATAAAATATCCAGGTAATTTTAAGCCTTTTATCACGCCGCTAAGGAAAGATATTCATGATTTAGTAGTTGGTACATTTCTATACCCTATGACGGCTGTCATGATTTACTTTTCAACTAATCAGAAAAACCCTAGTGTGTCTGCCTCGGTATATACGCTCAGTCATAGAGGCTCCAGCTATAGTTTGGCAAAGTGGTATAAAAGCAATCCTACAGGTAAACTGTTGAATATTTTGAAACCAATTTGATTGGAAGTTGTTCCCGCCATAGGCAGCAACAACTTCCAGTCAAATTAGTTTCAAAATACTCAATGGGATGCGCATTACATAATAAAGAATGTGATGCATTGGAGCTTACATGACATCACGCACAATAGCTTGAGGAGACAAAATGGTGTCGAACACTGTTCAACATTTACTCGATATTACAAAATAGATAATTGCGATACAGATCAGAGAATGTGACAGGATATGAATGATATGGAATCTATAAACCATATTCTCTCGGTGAAATACAACATTTGAGATGAGATTAGCATCGCTTTAAAGAGTTTAAAAGCAGGTTGCCTACACACACACACACACACCCACCCACCCACCCACCCACCCACCCACCCACCCACCCACACACACACACACACACACACACACACACACACACACAATTGGTAATACGCTACGATTTGATAGCGATCACAATCGAAATCAATCGTCTATCATATCTGCATGCATGCTTTCCTTGGGTTTCAGATATTGGATTTCAGCTTGAAATGTTTCATATTTATTTACGCCCACAAGACCGATGTTTTTCATAATACAAAAGGAACTCCGGCCAGATGGTAAGACTTATATTGAAAGAGCCAATTCTTGGAGAAACATATGAACTAGCTTATTTTATCCCGCCATGCGTTGTATTACATATGTTCGAAAAGGTCACTCTATCTACAATCAAACATGTCTATAACGAACAGTTCCTGGCACTTGCGCCACGTGCTGGTGGTGGTTCTTTACGAGCGCTCGTCGTAAGACCAGCGGTCTTAAGCAACCGCCATCTAGCGGGCTCAAAATGCTATGTAATGTTGGAACAAAATTAGATTAAGTGGTCATCTGTTTTGGTGACTATTTTCAATCGGTCCACTGGGTGTCCATTAAAAACAGGTCTGTATGTATACTTACATCCGCCACAGAAGGCGCACGTATGTTACGTAGTCACGCCTCTCTGTCTTTGTAAGAAGCATTCCTGAACATATTGAAAACTGATTCGAATAATACTGAGTGTGTCGGTTAGGAATGTGACCCAGACAAAATGGTAATATTTGGATAAAGAACCAGACCATTCCTTTTCAGACTGTTATGTATCTTGATGGTTCTCAGGAACGATCTTATACAATGATCTAGTAACAATTTGCGTCACACGTCATCGCGGCGATTCTATGACACAGGTATGCATAATCCATACGAGCGTATTTAAATGTTACGCAGAGCTTGTTCTCCTCACATACTTAATCCACCCAACAATTTTCATGCGATTCTGCTAATGGGTGTGTTAAGTATGACGTCACTGCGCGTGATTTGCAAACCGGAAGTGTGTATGTTGCTTTATTACATCATAAGGACGTACTTATGACGCCATCATCTGTTGTTAAACAAATTTGTGTTTAACAATCGAGCTGAACTCGGAAATACGTCATCACTTAAGAAGCCCATAACTGTTTGACTTGTCCAATTCAGGATCAGATAGTCGTTATTGGCAGGTTCAACAAACAAAAGCTATATATATATATATATATATATATATATATATATATATATATATATATATATATATATATATATATATATTCACCTTTCCAGAGTATCCATCCGTCAGCTGTCCTCGTATGACGTCAAAATCAGCTCAGCGCGTGTATGGTGACGTCACAATCATTACGTTACAAAGAATTCCATATAGATCGTCATCAAATCTCAGAGTCCGATACGTTGTATAAATTGTATGTCTTTGTAATTCTTCGCTATTTAATAAACATGCTGTTGAATACTTTGAAACTAATTTGACTGGGCGCTGTTGCTGCCTTAGGCAGCAACAGCACCCAGTCAATTTAGTTTCAAAATATTCAACAGCTTACCTGTGTAGTTTTTGGAAATTGATAGTCAGGTAGTTCAGCGATCGATCGATCCCAACACGCGTGAGATGTGGGTGGAGCTTAAGCTAGAGATGGGCGGGCATAGCTAACACCGGAAAGGTCCGTGGACGACTAGTTGCCATTCCTATGCAACTAGATTACATGTCCAAAATGTTATGATTGGCTGGAATCTAGTTGATTATTGTTGACCATACTCCGCTAGTCAGCCAGTCACTCCGCCAGTCCAACACCTATCTTTCTCGTTTAGTCTGCAATCTCATTTGCGTATTATGTCAGTCTCAAAACACCTTGGACAGTTGCGGATACAACTATGTGGATGTGTCTGCCAATGTAATGCCCTTGTAAACGATGTTGTCATGGGCAAGGAACTACGGCTCTCACTAACTCTACTGTTGTTTTAAATCTGACTCAATAAAATGTGTGTAGATGGAAATCAATGACTTAAATTATGTTTGTTTAATATTGAAAACTAGATTGCTCGGACAATGACGCGTCATGGCAAATCTCCATATGCACCGCTTTGAAACCCGCAGCCCACCCCCGGGGAGAGAGCCAAATGTAAATGTCCTTTTGCACTCCACAATCAAATGGATAACTCATATACCAAATTTCGTTGAATTTCGTCCAAGAGTGTCCGAGGAGTTGCATTACAATCAATTCCATAACCTTTTCACCATATCCCCCAACCCGCCGGGGGCGGGGCCAAATGTAAACGTGCTAATACACTCCACATTGATATGGTTACTTACATTTTTGGTTGAATTCCGTCAAACAGTGTCGGAGGAGTTGCATTATAATTAAGTTCTTGCCCATTTGGCCACCGACGCACGCTCACACGCACGCACGCACCACCCAAATGGGGCGGGGCCAAATGTGCCCTGGTCTGGAGAAACCTAGTAAGCCGTATTTTTAATATTGTGAGAAATATTTTTTAAAACCTTTTAACCTTGGGATTAAGGTCCATAACATTAAACTGTGGTTGTTAGTGATTGATTAATAACTATATGGGACACACATTCTGTAGCATATGTTTAGCATAATTTTCCACTGTTTATTTATTTATAGAAGGACGTATTATGTTTTGCCTGATCAAACCTTCCACTCATTCACTAAAATGGTATCAACAAACACCTAGCAAGTTTTTAAATCAATTTAATTACTGAGACATCTTGACAAATTGCTGTTTAAATGAAAACTGCTTAACTTATTATCGATATATGTTTATGAAATGTACAGAACAGTACCTCAGGTGCTGTGTGACTTTCCTGTTTCACAGGAGTCTAACTTATTATACATCAGATCTGACTTGTTATAGCTAAAGACGATGCCAGTATACAATTACAAACCAAAACGAAAACACCCCGGCTGCCACACCTTTGCAGTGTGTATAACATCGAGTTATCAGTACACCCCGTAGGACACAATGCTGTAATGATGTCGGCCTTGCATAAGGGATATATCAACACGAGATAGAGATCAGCATATACGTGAGAAAATAACGAAAAGGTCGCATTTATATAAGAATTAAATCACAAATGTAATGCCAAAAGTCGTACCTAATAGCACACTCGGAAAGAGAACATTGTGATTTTGATCTCTTAACCATGTAGAACTCCTACCATAGACTGGTACCATCGATTGAGGACGTTTACAGGTTTATGGGATCAATTTCACAATGTGTTGCTTCTTTATCCAGGTTAACATTACTGGGATGGTTGAAGAAGGTCATTGCTCTCATTATCCACAGGCAATCCAGCCAAAACTTCTTCTTTCCTGGTAGAAATGATGAGATCAATTTCATTATATTTTGCTTCTTTGTTGTGGTTATGCCACGTGGTTGTCCCATTGTCCTTGGGACGGTTTGTAGGATACACATTGGTTTCAAAAAGTCAACCTCACTGGGATCTTCATAGAAGGACGCCTTGTACCACATTGACCTTAACAACTTCCTGAATTCAACTTCACAAAGGTCCGCCAGTAATTGTAAGTTTACCCTTTCTGGCTTCCTCGTCCTGTTCCCATCTTCAAAGAGATAAGACTCATTTGTGGCGCATTACTACAGGCTTGATAGTGTGACCCGCCTTGCTACACACCTCGACAAAATCATCAAAAGAGTGGATTTATTGATGGTCTTTTTCATTTTGGCCCCTATGGAGCCATCCACTCTATCTGCCCGCATAAATGTATGGCCCTTTCAATGTATCTCATAGCGATCTTCTGTTGACCACATTCCTGATTTGCCCACCAGGCAAGTGCAGCATACAGGCTCCAACTCTTTTTCTGGGCAGTACAGTTATCTGCCCAGAAGATCATCGACTCCGTACCATACAGGTTGATATACCTTATATAGGCAGATGCGACATTAGACGCAAGCCTTCCCGCGATCGCCTTATGCCAAAGACAATGATGCCACAATTGTTTTTCAATGAAGCGAATATTTCATTGACTACTACTATCGCCCGTCGATCCACTCTCATTCCGGATGATATCTCTCTCAAAACAAGGTGATGTCCGTTGAAGTTTCACTTCTCCAGAATTAAATCTATATTCAGTGGTTCTTACTCTCTGAGCGAATGAAGCTAAATCACAACGGTGGGACAGTGCATGGTCACTTATATTTTGATTAATCATTATAAACAAGATCTTCATTCCACAGTTTACAATTTAAGATGAATTGTTCTCATTAACCAAATATCTATTATCTAATATTTAAAGTCTCCTCTATCTCATTTAATTAATTTCCTAAGCAAATGTTTTATATTACTTTTACTTAATTGTTATCAATATTATCTTGAAAATTCAGCACAATTCATTATCCAGCATGAGACCTCATGAAAGACGTATATTCCTTTTAAACAAATAATTCTGAATCTTATAATTTCTAAGTCCAAAACTCAAAACGAGAATAACGAGTGATTCCTAGTATGATCAAAAACAGAATGCCCAGCGTGCGGGCTTTTACCATTTATAAAGGCTTTTGGACCTTCACGTGGCCATTAATGTTTTCTGGACACGTGTTCAATGAATTCTGCCGACATCATAATTAGATCCAGCCTAGGTCATAATTTATTCCTGTTTATCATAATGTCTCAGCCTGGAAAATAAAACTGGAACTGTCAAACTGAATAGTACGCATTGATCCTTGTAATTGCAAATCTGATTGAATGGAAGTCAGTAATGGACTTATCTACCACCAAGTATCCATACATGAGCTTCCATTTCTATTCTGGTGCCATATCTGACAGTTTTCGCATTAGTTTGGACCAACTACTTCCGTTTCTGAGAGTGTAATTGCGATCACCGTATGATTTAGTACACCTTTAGGACCGTGTCTTTGCATTAAGCTAACTACTATATAGAACGGTCAATAAGCACTGGCACCATGTGTAATTTGTCTGCTCTGTATACTCTCTACTTTCATTGCTCCTTCAATTGGCTTCTTAATTTCATTATTTATCTCAAAACAAAGCAATTGACCTTGAATGAACTATTGAAGGCCCAGCATATCATACTACTAATCTTGAAGCTGGCATGGCAGACAAGTAAATCACCTGATCATTACAAGCGATATGATTGGTTACTGGAGTTACAAGGGCTTGTTTCACAATATTCGCTGCAATTGATTAATAGTAATAAGCCTAGTAAATAGCGAACAGCGGTAGAATATTTTACAAAAACCTAGTAAGTCCAATACTTGCTAGGTTTCCCCCCAAATTTTAGACTTATTAGGTTTTTATAAAATATTATATTGCAGTTCTGTACTTACTACGTTTATCTCTAATCAATTGAAGCAAATGTATAACACTTATATTAAAGTTCTAGTGTTCCATTAAATAAAGACCCTTTTGCACGAGATATGAGATGCCTGCTATTTCGGTTGAATTTACCCAGCATGATATGCTACCCAACATGCAACGCTACCCAGCATGCAATTTCCTGACACCATAATCGTTGTACCCATTGTACACCGATTAAGTATTCGTTTAGTTTATGGTCTGTCAAGGCCAGGATTTCTCAAACAAAACCAACCTGCCTGCACGTGCAAATAGTCATTTACCCTCCAGTTCTGTAAGCGTAAGAATGCACGTAGGGTGTACTATACACGACGGCCTGCATTACAATACTGTTCAGCGCAACTGTGTCAATTTCCAGAGGAAAATTAGAGAAAGCTTTTATATATATTTTGACAATAATTTGCGTGAAAGTTATTGCTATCAATGCCAGCAATAGCATTCAGTAAAATTATTGTCAAAGTAATTATTAGGTAATGCGATTACTACCTGGTAGAGATCTGATACTAATTTGAATGAAAATTGTTGCTACAACAGCTTTCAGTCGTTATATTCTAATATAATCATAATTTTGGTCGACTCCCGCTATGGATTTGAATAGCAATTTGACTAAGTTATTGATGTCTAAGGTACCAACAAACATTGTCGAATTATTATCCACACACGTGCTATCACAATATTACTCTTTAGGTAGAATTAACGGAGGTCGATATACGCGTGCTTGCCAAGAATGAGTGCTTAACAAAAGACGTGTATGTTTCGTTGACAGATTTGTGCATTTGTTTGAAATGCATTGACGGAACAGAAACGTACACGCGGTAACTAGGCGAAATATTTGCTTCGTGCAGGTAAAGCGTAGTTTGCCCATATGTTCACTTTACTTAGATAATAATAATACTGAGAGCTGTGTGATTCTATGGTCAACTGTTTGATAACGTTGTTCGTGCCTTAGTCAGCAACAACTTAGTCAAATTGCTCTACAAATTCTTAGAAAGTGTTGACTGAAATTTATGATGATTATTTTAGAATACATAGACTGTAAGCTGTTTCAGCAACAATTTTCAATAAAATGTGTATCAAATATATAGCAGGTAGTAGTTGCATTACATATTAATTAGTTTGACAACAATTTGACTGAATGTTGGTGCTGTCACTGATAGCAAGAACTTTCACGCAAATTACTGTCAATGTATATAAAAGCTTTCTCCTATTTTCTGGACATTGACACACTTACTCTGAACAGTATTGAAATATAGACTGTCGAATGAACTGTCGTGAATACGCCCTACGTGCATGCTTACGCTTCCAGAGCTGGAAGACAAATGGCTATTTGCACGTGCAAGCGAGTTGGTTTTGTTTGAGAAACCCTGGCTTGTGCAGACAATAGACAATAGACTGAACGAATATGGTGTCCAATAGTTGCAACGATTGTGGAGTCAGGACATTGCATGCTTGGTAGCATTGCACGCCGGGTAGCATTGAATGCTGGGTAAATTGAACAGGCATCTCATATCTCCTGCAAAAGTGTCTATAGTTAATGGAACACGAGAGCTTTAAAGCTTGATACATTCAGAGATGTAAAATAACCTAGCAAGTCCAAAAAATTACAAAACTCATTCTTTTTCAAATTTTGGACTTACAAGGTTCTTCCAGACCACGGTAGAAATGTAAGCACGCCACATTGATATGGGTAACTCACATACCAAATTTGGTTGAATTCTGTCAAACGGCTTCGGAGGCGATGTGTCACAATCAATTTCGGCCCAGTAAACTTTGACGTTTTGAGCCCTCACAGCCCCCTTGGGGTGGAGGCAAATGTAAATGGCCTCTTTCGCTCCGCAATCTTATGGGTAAACCACATATTAAATTTCGTTGAATTCTGTCTATTGGTTTCGGAGGAGTTGCGTTACAAGTGATTAGACCTAGCTCACGCACTCACTCACTCACTCACTCACTCACTCACTCACTCACTCACTCACTCACTCACTCACTCACTCACTCACCCACCCACCCACCCACCCACCCACCCACCCACCCACCCCCCTCCCTCCCTCCCTCCCTCCCTCCCTCACTCACTCACTCACTCACCTACCCACCACCCACCCATCCACTCACTAACTTACTCACTCACTCACTCACTCACTCACTCACTCACTCACTCACTCACTCACTCACTCACTCACTCACTCACTCACTCACTCACGCACGCACGCACGCACGCACGCACGCACCCACCCACCCACCCACCCACGCACGCACGCACGCACGCACGCACGCACGCACGCACGCACGCACGCACGCACGCACGCACGCACGCACGCACGCACGCACGCACGCACGCACGCACGCACGCACGCACGCACGCACGCACGCACGCACGCACGCACGCACGCACGCACGCACGCACGCACGCACGCACGCACGCACGCACGCACGCACGCACGCACGCACGCACGCACCCACGCACGCACGCACGCACGCACGCACGCACGCACGCACGCACGCACGCACCCACGCACGCACGCACGCACGCACGCACGCACGCACGCACGCACGCACCCACGCACGCAAACACGCGGGTTGCACGAAATAATCCCCACATTTCTTCGAAAAACGGGGGGGGGGGGGGTAATCAGTAAATCACATACACTAAATTCCCGACATGCTAGTTCTGTGTCTGCCAAGAAATCCCTATACAGGACCGGCATCATAATCGTGGGGATACAAGACATATCATCAAAATATGACGTTGCCAGCAAACTTTCTGTTCTGAATATAAACTTCTTATATGGGAAATGGTTCATCTATCTTTAATGTGCACTGGTTAGGGAGTCGACCGCGTGCCTCGAATGTCGCGGCGTCAATTCTCGGCCGGGCTTCCGCACTTCACTCAGCGTTGTTACAGTACACCTGTCTGTAAAATAGGTACCGGTGAGGGCAGTGTCGGCAAAAAAGCCATCGCGCGCCTATAAACGGCATCCGGGTTGTATGCTCCCCAAGGGAGTTGAGATTGTGCAGGAATGAAAAAGGCCCAATGACCATGGGATAGAGTTGTAAAGTCGGCTGAGCACGCAAGTGGAACCATAACCTATACTATGATGTCTGTTTTACGCATTCTATAACGTCCCTTTTATCACATTGGACCCGAAATTACAAAAAATATTATGTTGGCCCCACGAGCAAGTACGCCATTAAAATTAGTTTGCCCAACTGTATTGCCAGGTAGCCCCATTTCTGTAAATTCCCCTGAAAATATGTATTGTTGGAAGCTTGTAAGACTACAGAATCCTTGTAAATACCATTTCAATCATTATAATTAGCACTCATACAAGCCGAACACGGATTCTGCTGTAGTCTTGAAAATTTCCTTTTGCAGACCAAGAGAAGACCATTTTTGAAAATTTACCACTGGAGTGACTGGCTCGATAACCGAGTTAGTCATTCCAGTGGTACAGTTCAAAAACGGTCTACTCTTGGTCTGCAAATGGACATTTTCTATGAGAAAACAGAAATTTTCTTGAAAGAATGTGAGTGTTTAAGGAGTAAGACTAAATAAAATAAGTTTTAGGCTCTGAAAAATAATTATCTAGGTGTCCCCCAGGGCAACCAATGTGTTAAAATTTGGTTGCCCTGCAGTAAAAAGTGGTTGCCCCGCAGGAACGTGCAATTTTCGTGGCCTACTATTAATTTTCAAAATCTTAATTTCACGGTAGCTAAGGAGAGAAGCTGTTGAATATTTTGAAACTAATTTGACATAAATATGTCGCTGCCAGAGGCAGTGCTGCATTAAACCCCCAAGCCCTGAGTATCCAGAATCACAACATTTATCTATACAGGTAAATTGTTGACTATTTTGAAACTAATTCGACAGGAGCCTGTTGCTATCATATGCATAACACTTCACAAATCAAATTAGTTGCAAAATCTTCAACAAAACATTTGTTAAATTGAAAATGAAGGTTTCAAAATCGACCATTCGGGTTTAGAGAGTTAATATGACATTTTAACGCGTTGACACTTAAATTTGGTCAAAATCTTTTTCAATTTTCTCATGGAAAATGTCTATTTGCAGACCAAGAGAAGAACTATCTTTGAAAATTTACCACTGGAATGACTAGCTCGGTTATCGAGTCTTATTCGGCAAAAATAACCGGAATAAATAACATCTCCATTTGGCACCTAGTATAGCCAGGGTCTTCTTGAATAGAAAAGCAGTATGTCACCAAATCGAAAAAAGAAATGACCAAATTATTTCACAATTCACTCAAGAAGTTTTCTCTAAGGCTCACGGTATATTCTACATAGGATAGAAAACAAAAAATTGCCAAATTAAATTTTTGTACACGTTTTCTTAAGCCTATTCCACATTCCAGATTTCCAGTCAATGGTGGCTAAGATTCGGCTTAGTCGTTAATGAGGAGTAGTCTTTACTCGATTTCCTGGACATTTTATGATATCCAAGATGGCCACCAGGAGAAAAATTACTAATACAATTTCTGTATATGTTTTCTGAAGTCTAAAACCCTAGTGTTCTTTCAGACAAGTTTACTTAGAAGTTAAAATTCATCGAGAAGTTGACGAGGAGTAGCATTTTAAAGCATATGTTGATGGACGGACTTCGGATGGACGGTGAAAACGGATGGTTGCCATACCGTAAGCTCACTTGGTCCTTTTGAAAAGGGGAGTCATAGCGCTCGCTACATAGGCTACATTTCGCAAGGGTATAATTCCGACACCATAAAGAAATACGTCACATTTCACTGACGTCAAATTCAAAATGACGCAGACACGTCACGAAATTGGTAATAGTTCGTCATGAAAGCGTCTGACATATGTGGCTTTGAATAATGTACAATTTTATGCACATTCCGCTGTATATTTTGAAATTAATCTGATTCTTAGGTGTTTCTATCACATGCAGTCAAATTGGTTTCAAAATATCCAGCAGCTTACCTGTGCAACTCATTGAAAGTTTGACTCTGCAAATTCGGGTTTCAGAGTTTCAAATCGGGTCCAACACGCGCTCATAGTGGCTGGAGATTAACCAGAATTGGGCGGAGATTGCAATGGACACCTCTATTGTCTAGATTGGCTAACTTATCTAGGGATCGGACAGGAGGGGACCTGAGTAGGGCTTCACAAACTGAAGTCGAGGTATGCTCATGTTCCCGAGGCAGAGCCCCATACATTGCCAATATATAATCTGAAATCTTATATATAGATTGCGTAATATTGCTACAGGTGTCGCAACACATTAGGACAAATACACAAAGTAACTATGTTCATGGACTGCTGGATAATGTTGCTACAGACAACAATAATAGCATCAATCAGCCGCATCCATTACCAAAAACCCCACAATGTAGCCAAGAAACACAAGGGCAAACTCAAGCAGGAAGGTAGCAACGGTATATTAGGAACGAGAGTATACTGTTACGCAGACTCCAGATCATAGACCAGACGGGTTAAGTCGGGATCCAGTCTATCTCCGTAGTGGCTCGCCTGGTGAGAGTCTGTGTTAGAGATTAGGAATTAGAGAACACACAGTAGGCAAAAAGGCTTGCAGAGTATATATCATCATGATTAAAGATATAAGCTAGCAACGATTCATCATAGTTACAGTAAAACCTGTCTTAAACGACCACCTTATGGAGCATAAATATGTAAACAGTATATACATGTTATCTCTTAATAGATTAGTGACGTGGTATAGGATATGACTCTTGGAGCCAAAAGATGGTGGCTCTTTAAGCCAGGTGGTCTTTCGACCACTGTCTTAAAGAACCACTATCTAGTGGTGCCAAAAGGCAAGTAGTCCGGTGAGGAGGTTGGCCTGTATAGTCATCCATTTGCAACGTAATGGAAGGAGGTGTTGATCAAGGCATTTCATTGGCGCGAGCACGCTGTTGATGTACACGTGACGGCAATAGCATCATTATATCACGCCATTTATCAAATAAGCAAGGTTATAATCCATTACATAACATTGAGTAATCCAGTATAGAGGATCTGGAACGAGGTCCCATTTCATATCACTATTATCAACCGAGTCGAAAAATTATCACATTGCGCGATCTTTAGAGTTTCCAGGAGCTTGTTACCATCAGCAAAAATGCCATCCCCCAAACATGTTTTCACCAACATCTGCGACGATGAAGTACCACAGCCTCCAAGTTTTTCACTCGATCCAACGGTGGAAGGGAAATACATTGGAGGCCGAGCAATGTGGCTGGAAAGTTTCTGAAGGAATAATGGCCCATGTGCACTTAAACTTGAACCCTGGCCCGCCGTCTCGTCCAGAACGGGTAAGACGCACCCGGAAGTCAAGCTGTGGAACGACTTGGATGATAATGAGAACACAGCCAGTGAATGTTGAAATGGTATGCAAACATCGAACTTCCGTCTCAATTGTTGGGTTGTGACGTCATAGATCGGTCATACCGTGTAGAAGACATCATTTTTCGGAAGATTGAAGACATTTTTCTATGTACTCATAATACATTTATCTGGTCTATTATGAACTGTTCTCGAGACCTATGCCATATTATACTCAATTAGCGGCCATATTAGCAGCCATCTTGAAGTCAACATGATCCAACAAAGGATTTTATTAGATTTTATACATGATCTGTAAGACCTAAATACACAAAATAACAGTGATTTGCCTTAGTGTTGCAATTAGTGGTGGGTGAATGTAGAAATGGTTTGCAAGCATCGAACTTCAGTGTCATCTGTTGGGCTGTGACGTCATAGCATTAGCTTGCCCATGGGCTGCAGAAGATTCTATTTTTCGGTAGATTGGGGGTGGGGGGGGGCATACGTCTATTTACTCCAACTACATCTAAGTTGTCTAAAATGAACCATTCTCGAGATATATGCCATAATATACTCGATTGCGGCCATGTTGGCATCCATCTTGAATTCATCATACTCCACACAAAAGATTTTATTGGATTTCTTATACATCATTTCAAAGACGTAAATAAACAAATAAAGGTGATTTCATAACTGTTGCAACTAGTGGTGGGTCAACCACTATTTTGGCAGGACTAATACAATGGGCCGATACTGGACCAATATCAGGCCGTATGGGCCCGATATTGATCTAGTACCGGCCCAGTAAGGTGCATTACCAGGGTTGTTTAATCCACACATTTCAACTCAATAAGACAGCAGAAAAAATAAACAGTACGGAAAAGTCTCAGTAAAGTATGGGGCAACATTTTCCTGTATTCCAACCATTAAAATATGGCTGTATATCTAACAAGACGCAAATAAATGGCTGCCAAAACAGCGACACCCCTGACAAAATCACCCAGTCATTCATCTTCATCACGTCACGTGGGATCAATATTAGAATCATGAATATGAGACGTAATTTATATTTAAATTTCTGAAAGTCTGACAGCTTCCTGTACCAAGAAAGAGCGGATTATTGAGATGAACGCAGTTGTTTGGCAAATATGCAGCCATGATTATGTCGCCGTAACGCGCCAACGGTTGAAATTCGATAATTGCGCGTTACATCGCCATATTTGACATGGTTATTGAACCATGATTTCAGACACACATAGGGACCTACCATATATGCATATGTTAACTTGAATATTACTTGATGACATTACAACTAAATCGACTGGAATCTGATTGCTAACTATTTAACCCTCAATTTCTCATAGGAAATGTAAATCTTCCGACAAATGGAGGATTTATTTCGGTTTTCAACAATATCCTTCACTTGGTTTTCAAACTAAGATTTCCCAGGACTACTGCAGAAGCCGTCTTTGCGCAGCTCGAGTCTTAACCCTTTGATACCTGAATTCTCAAATACTTAATTTGAAGATAACGACACAGGCAGGCTGTGAATATGTTGACACTAATTTGACAGGAACCTGTTGCTGTCATAGGCCGCAACAACTTCCAATCAAATTGGTCTCAAAATAATCAACAGAATAATTGTTAAATTCTAAATAATATTTGGTAGCCAGCCTTTCGGGTTCAAAGGGTTAAAGAGTTAAATAACATGCACAGAATATGTTTTATGCGCATCGTGCTAACGAAATATACAGAAAACCTGTGCTGCGCTACTAATAGACCTTTCCTGTTTTAGCTATGCCCCGCCCATCTCTAGCTAAGCTCCACCCACACCTCGCTCTTGTTGGGATCCGGATCGATCCCTGAACTCCCTGACTATTAATTTCCAGAAAACTATACAGGTAAGTTGTTGAATATTTTGAAACTAAATTGACTGGGTGTTGATGCTGCCTATGGCCGCAACAGCGCCCAGTCAAATTAGTTTCAAAATATTTGACAGAATGTTTATTAAATTGTAAAGACATACGATTCGTACAACGTGTCGGACTATTGAGCTATTAAGATGAACTAAATCTAGCCATTCATGATGTAATTATTATGACGTCATCCTACACGGCAAGTAGTTGATCATGACGTCATATGATAGATGGGTAAACGGGAAAAGTCCATGAACAAGGGTAATATGGATACCTAGAAAATTCGATGTATTAAATAAGCGCTTTCTATTTCTGACATGCCAAGGCGTAGATAAGATTCTGCGGAAAGTGGTCAATTCTATATGACACTGACAGATATGCTGCCCATAAATCGCCCACTGCTAAGTCAGGTATGTCCAAGAACGACCACATATCTTGTGGGGTCGATAAGATACTGGTTATTTAAGACATGTGGTCGAAAGAGCACCAGCCTTAAAGAACCGCAATCTTGTACTGCCAAAGTGATTTTCTTTATGAAGAAATGACGCATATTGCGCGACCAGCTATCTTTGGTCATCGACAACAATTTGAAAATATTTGACAATAAACAAGGTGTCCGTATTAGGGAGGTTTGCCTGGTACATAAATAATGGCCGAGCGTGAATGCATACTATCCTCTGGTCCCTGGGGTGTGATCGGGATGGTGTTATTAGGTCCAGATGTTGCGAGGTGTGGGCATGTTGCTAGGGTGAGCTAGGTAGCATAATAATAGTACGATCTATTTCTGACCAGCAATGGTGAGTTGTTGCCATTCGAGATATTGTGAGGTTACGTGACCAGCAGAGCTTGTTTTCAATCGGAGGGAGTGAATGGGGATATACGTGAGGGGGGGGGGGGGGGCACGGAGGGAGGAGAGTGTATGATGACGTCATACCCAATTACGTCATGAATGACGTACATAATTTGTAGACCAGTCAATATAATTTCAAAATAGTCAACATCATGTTTATTAAATAATAAAGACATACAATTCATACCTGGTGGACTATTAACCGTTTAAGACGGACTAACTCGAATCAGTCATGACGTAATGATTATGACGTCGTTCTACACGCCACGTAGTTCATTATGATGTCATATGATGGATGGAATAACTGGAAATGACAATTCCGTAATACCACAAGCTCACATGTAATCAATAGTCTGCACCATACCTGGATAGTTAACTTGGAATTATGATTCTGAGAAACCAAGGTACACATGGTTACAAGTACAAATATGTAATCATAGCCACGTGCTGTGGGATCCCTTACCATCAATGCTCTACAATAATATGTTCAGTCCATATTCTCTTGTTTAACAGTTAACATAAACGTGAATCCTGATGAAAATTTAAAATAAAAAACATTTTCCTGAAAATGGTTGCTTGTACAATGCTAAATAAATTTAAACACGTAATCAGACAGATATTGTCACTATATCTCCCAGATTATGTATACAGAATGCAATGAGTTGGACATCTGGAGCAGCGCTGCTGATTGATATGACTTGACCAGTCAATGGTAAATACTTATATCAAGCCTGCTAATTGTAAATAGATCACGTTCTTAGCTGACTGACAACTGCCTAATTAGCAGCCAGATATCTATATCCACCATCCTACACACCACACCATGCTGGCCGCATACAAACATGTAAAATAGCGTTTATATATGCCCGCTCACCAAGCCAAACATGAACAGCGAGAACACCTGTACGAATGCACGCGCATATGTATGTACCCACTCAGCACAGACACAACACATGATGAATATGAGCGCTTAATTATTGGATTATATAGTGAAATATATATTTAATTACGAAACAGAACCTATAAATTGCTTTCAAAATCACCCTCATATTCTGCACTTGTCCTTTGCCTGCAAAGAAATCCGATTAATCGGAGATGGCAAAGTCTCACCATCCTGCTTTGCTCACATAGTAAATTTCCTTTTAGATTTTCCAGATTTCCCAGATGTTCCGGATGTTCTGGATCATGACCATAGTCGCGGAATCCTTGCGAAAGGTCACATATTTTCTTGTGGTAAGTTTTTTAGCGAAAACGAACCGCTCACTAGCTTCAGAAATAGCCAGAAATTCAGATTTCGATCGTTTCCTGATTTTATTTCTTGATTTTTCAATCTGGTTCACGGCCAGATCTGGAAAACTTCTTTAACAGTAACAGCCCTTTGTTGGGTTAAGAATTTGAGCAAAATTGGGCCACGATTTAATTGTAATATGCACAGCCCCGGATACACGCACGCACGCACGCACGCACGCACGCACGCACGCACGCACGCACGCACGCACGCACGCACGCACGCACGCACGCACGCATGTACGTACGTACGTACGTACGTACTTACATACATACGTACGTACATACGTACGCACGCACGCACGCACGCACTCACGCACGCACGATCGGAATGACAGACAAACCAGAATGCCGCTTCCCCCTTATGGGGCGGGTATAATAGAACGAACCATCTGGATGTATATATGAATATGCGATATGATCGGCTGCAGTGTGCAATGGACCTTTCCAGTTGTAGCTATTCCCCGCCCATCACTAGCTAAGCTCCACCCACAACTTGCTCGTGTTGGGATCGATTGATCCCTGACCTCCCTGACTATCAATTTGCAGAAAACTATACAAGTGAGCTGCTAAATATTTTGAATCTATGGCAACAATAACGTCCAGTCAAATTAGTTCCAAAATTTTCAACAGAATGTTTGTTAAATGGTAAAGACATACTATTCGTATGTGTCGGCCTCTTAAGCGTTAAGATGGACAATATCGAGTCTTGATTATCACGCCACCCTACACGTCACGTAGTTGATTAGGACGTCATATGATGGATGGATAAACTTGGAAAGGTGAATTCAGTACGACTCTGACAGTACTGTGACGGCTGTATCAACTCACACCCAGGCTTTGATGAAGCACACTAACGGATGGATCATATCTGTCACTCAAGTGTCTGACGTCATTATCAAAATAAGTCATTTGTTAGCTGACGTCACAATCAAATACTGTAGGTCCGCCACGAAAGGTGTAACGGTCAGCAAACATCTGTATTGCATGTCTTTGGTGAATTTACAATTTAATAAACATTCTTTGGAATAACTTCCAGAATCTAAAGTTCACGTTGACTATGCAGTAGGCTGGTGAATATTTTGACCGTCCGGTGAAAGAGGATTTTGTCCTCTGGATGCTGATCTGTTGGTAGTCGTCTCCCAAACGCTAGGCGACAGGTCTAAATCGGCCAAAAATCAAGATGGCCGATCGGCTTCGTTTGAACAAATTTGAATCTCTAGAACCTAAGGATGCTTCCTGCCAAATATAATTGAAATCGTCCCATAAGTTCTCGAAAAGTAGACATTTTAAATTTCCTATTGCTTTAGTATGGGAGCTTTTGGCGGGAAAATCATCCAAGATGGCCATCAAACCGTTTATCCGACAGCTTTGAAAATTGCAAATTTGTGATCAGAATACCCAAAAAATCTATATAACACCAATTTCAGCCTCAAAATCCATCAAATAAAAAATCCAATATGGCCGCCAAGCATGCTGTATTTTGATTGGCCGGCTGCACCATGGTTTTGACGGATTAACTTCCCTTGAACAAACTTTAATGGCCTTTAGTCCCTAATCATATCAGCCAAAAAGTCGTTTTCGCTAAAACTAGGTCAACCAAAATGGCCGCTGAACCATTTGGCCAATCAAGTTCCCTTGAACAAACTTGGTTCAGCTCTTGCCCTAGATCATATTTCATGGGATTTGCTTCGATCCACAAAGCCGTTTCGGAGAAGAAGATTTTTAAATACATTTCCTAAAATCGGCTGAAATCCAAATTGGCCACCGCCCAAATTGGCCGATCGGCTTCATTTGAACAAATTTGGATCCCTATGCCGTAAGGATACTTCCTGCCAAAGATAACTTATATCGGCCTAGTGGTTCTTGAGAAGAAGTCGTTTAAAGGAAAAGGTTGACGGACGGACGGACGCCGGACTGACGACCGCCATGGCATAAGCTCACTTGGCCATTCTGGCCAGGTGAGCTAAAAAGGTAAAATTAGATTCCAGACATTGAATGAGGTACATCCTAGTGCCAGTGCGTTGTGAAAGACAGGGTTCATAGAACTAATGTTTGACAATAAAAAAATGACATACAATTCAGACAGCTTCGTGCCGGAGCTACATCATTTGTGATTGCGAAGATTTGCTAACTAGTGACGTATTTGACATTGATGTCAGTTACGTGTGTGACAGACCGGGTACCTCCATTGGACGAATCACAACGGAGAGAAGATGAAGAACATAAAGAATAAGCTAATCTCCGGAAGCAGATAAAACAGATTTTATTGTAGTTCATAATATTATTTCGACTATTTGCTTATATTAAATCACTTAGCTGTTGCGCCATAGACCACCCACATTTCACATCAAGAACGACTTGGTTGCAGCTAAAAGGTATTTGTGATGTTAAATATAAAACTTCAATCACATATATCTAAACTAGGTCGACGCAACGGCGTGGGTTTGTAAAAATCATACGCCGATAGCCTTTCATGCAGCCCTAATATGTGTTGAATTGAATACAAAGTATAATATCGTCTTGTAGTCGTTAAATTAAGATGAAACAAGACAAACTAGAAATTGCAAAACCTGACCAAATTTCGTCGGATGCTTTTCGGATCAAGATAAAACATTTGAAATCTCATATAGATAAAAAAAAAAAAAGAAGAAGGAAGGCGAGCAAACACGCATACATGCTACAATGGGATACTTTGGTTTTCCTCCGGGAACGATGGTAAATCGAAATACCGTGAAGCTATTCTAGAATCACTATAGATGCTAGCATATTTCCTGAACATCTGTTTCCACTGTGAGCATCAATAATTGTGTCAGGTGATAGCACTTTATTGTAAATATCAAAGGTAGACTACGTTTTTATCTTTATATAAATTAACCTTTTCAGTGATGTTTCTGGTAATCATACGTGCAAGCTAAACTTCGAATATATTCTGGAACCAAACTGCACTATTTGATGCATCGTACATAGGCAGCACCAGCTCCCAGTCAAATTAGTGTCAAAATATTAAACAGAATATTTTTAAAATCGTCAATGATTTTGGTATTTTGGCCTTTCGAGTTCAAAGGGTTAAATCAATAGAGAGTTCCGATCTGGTCCTAAAAATCTAACGTCATAATCAAATATATCACATGTTAGCTGACGTCGCACCCATAATACCGTATCTTCGTCTCGGTTAAGAAAAATTTGTTCGAACTTTGATAAATTTACAAAGCAGCAAACATTTTGATGAATATTTTGAAACTAATTTGACTGGGAGATGTTGCTGCCATGGATTACCTGTATAGTTACGTTGAAATTTAGATTCTCGGTAGTCGGCTGTCAAAGTTTCAAATTGATTCCAATACGCCCAAAAGGTGGACGGAGCCTAGCTAGAAATGGATCCTCTACTCGTGTAAGCCATGCGGAGAACAATGGCGGCAAACATGTTAGATCAAGAAAGCTTATTTACAAACACAATGTCTTAGAGCGAAGTCGATGGCATGATATTCTTAGGGAGATATGCCATTGAGAAAGCGATGGAGCAGTCGCTTCAGGGTATATACAGACGTTCTAATGCTTTAGATATAAATCTCTTGTGGGATCACTGTATATTTTCAAAGGCAGATCTACATGTATATCATTTCGCTGACTGATGTTTCATGGTGATAGCTATACTAGGCATGTATAAAATGGACGTCGAATTTGATGTAACAGTATTCTGCTCCGCCTCAACCTCCTCCCCTCCTCATCCTCTTTATCCTCCTCCTCCTCCTCCTACCCCCACCTCCTCCTCTCTCCCTCCACACTCAACCTCCTCCTCCTCCTCTCATCCTTCTCCTCTTCTTCCTGCTCCACCTTCTCCTCCTCCTCCACCGCCGCATCCCCTCCTTCTCCTTTCTCCTCCTACCACACTCCTCCGTATCATCTTTCTCCTCATCATCCTTTTTGTCTTCACCTTCTACTCCCCCTTCCACTCTATCCCAAAACTCCTCCTCCCCCTCCTCCTCCCCCTCCTCCTCCTCCTCTCTTCCTCCTCCTTCTTCTCAGTCCGTGCTTTTCATTTCTCCTCCTACCACACTCCTCATCTTCATCTTTCTCCTCTTCATCCCTCTTTTTCTTCCCCTTCTACTACCCCTTCTTCTACTCTATCCCAATAGTCCTCCTCCTCCGTCTCCTAACCCTTCTCATCCTTCTTACAGCTCTTCTCAGACTTGCTACTCTGGTGATTCTCTGTCACCGCGTCATGGCCTTTAAAAATAAGATCCGCGAAAAACAAAGAAATTGGACAACTCGCGTAGAATTTAAAAAACAGACAAATCTGTCTAGATAACGTCCACACCTATCCGCTGGAATGGCTTACAACTCTCTTCCGGGGCGTTTTCAGGTCATCCAGTTTTGTGTTCCTCTTGGTGCATTTTAAGTGTCAGGATCCCATATAGGGAATCAATGAAGAAGGTCACATTTTGTTCAACCTTTTCTTTGTGTTGATTGATAGTTTCTCCTGTTGTTCTACGTAGATCTGTTTCAACTTGGTAATAGGTCGAGAAAATACATGTCGCAATCCGTGCCATAGGCAGCAACAGCACCACGTCAAATTAGTTACAAAATATTCAACAGCCTCCCAGTATAGTTTTCAGGAAATTGATAGTTAGGGCATTCAGGGATCGATCAGTCCCAACACGGCGAGGTATGGGTGGAGCGTGGCTAGTGATGGGCGGGGCATACCTAAAAAGGAAAAACCATTCTACATCGTGAAGAATGGTTTTTCCACGATGTAGCTCTCTATTATGTGCTAACCCTTTGAACACTGACTTTCCAAAAATCGTAATTTTAAAACGAGCATACAGGTAAGCTGTTGAGTATTTTGAAACTAATTTGGCAGGAACGTTAACAGCTCTACTCAACAGTATATTTATAAAATCGTCAATGATTTTGGTGTTTTGGCCTTTCGGGTTAAAAGGGTTAAATATATTATATTCATCTACATTGTCTCATGATCTATTTTGGTTTTGCATCATATTTCATACTTTAACGTCATACTCTTGATTCCATGGCATGGTCAAACTTAAGCTGTTCCTGGGTTTGGTCCTTAGATCAACAAAGATCACCAGGTAAGAACAGCTTGTCCTCGTGAGTCGTTCTTTGCCCATGAATTTAATTTCCCCCATTCAACATTTTAAACTTCTAAGCCTGGTGTAAGAATTTACCTTCACGTCTATAGGTGGCAACGCTAGTGGTAGAGCGAGTATATCCCTCTCGATGATGAGGTTGATCCCATCGCTCTGGTTATCATACTTTTCAATAGAGGGAGGATAACATTTAAAATTAAATGCGATAAATAAGATAAAATTTGCCCTAGATACGAGATGTATGTAACCCTCGCCAGTAAATGGAAAAGGGCATTGCGGTCTGTCTTTCTGTATGCCAGTCGGTCGGTCGGACGGTCGGTTGGTGGGTGGGTGGGTTGGTCCGTTGGTCTGCACAGACATGTATCTCAAAAACTACTGAGCCATTTTGGCTCAAATTTTAACATATCAAAGCATCGTGGTGTGCAAGAGTATTCGCAGAATTCGGCCGTGATCCGGATAAAAACCGGATCCAAATCGGATTCAATTCTGGATCTGTGGATAACTCGAAAACTGCTGGTCGGAATTGGCTCAAATCGTAACACAGGAAACAATTTTACACAACTTTGGGCGGGAGAAAAAAAAATCGGGGAAATCCGGAAAAATTGTTGCATTCCGTAAACGGTCTACATTGTGACAAAAATGAAAGGGCGAAGGTCTGCAATCTCTGCTTACTCGTGTTTCTTTATGTATACTAACTAATTCGCAATGGTCGTAGACACCATAACCTTCAAGCAATATGACGATGAGGAACATTAATTAAGTGGCTTAGGTGGATATAAATCAACAAAAAAACGTCTCGTACAATTACGGACAATTTATTGGTAGGTCTGAAGGCGATCCTTCGGCTGACTTCATAGTACCTGATCTATATGGGTCAAATCCGATGCCAATGAACTGCAATACATGCTTAAGATAGTCCATTAAAGCATTTGGAAGGGACAACATAGAAAGCTAAGTCGTTGAATAGTTTGCAATTAACTGGACTAGAAGCCGCTACTGTAATATGTAGAAATATTTTAAAGTCAAATTGGCTTCAAACTACACAACACAATATTTCCTAAATCAGTTATATATTGCGCTGTATCTAGTATATACAAGGTGGAAACGTTAACTCGTTTACTCTCACAGAGCAGAAGCGACACATTATTTATGACGTGGGGAATAGTAGGGAACACAATTTGACTGGAAGATGTTGCTGCGTTTGGCACCAACAGGTCCCAATCAAATTAGTCTCAAAATATCAAACAAGTTTTCAGTATAACTGTTTAGAAGTTGGGGCACCGTAATTTCAAGTAATAACACCATAGATTTTCCTTCTCTTGAAATCTTCCAGATTACTCTACCTGTTAACAGGCCGCCTGGGGTTAAATGCAAGACATAAAGTTGGGGCTAAAGAAACTCCAGAATTTATCTCCAATAGAATCGATATGCTTTTAGGTACCTTAGAAACGCCCTGGGGATAGATATACATTAGGTTACTCATTACACACCTATAAGCTGGAATTTACATCCAGCATACTAAGCGGTCAGTTGTTTGCCTGATGTTAGAACGCACCTGACCGTACAAAAGGTCCATTCTGCTATATTTAGCGGGAATACACCGACAGCAAGACCACCTGTCGTCAGTGGTTGACTATATACCCGGTCTGAAGACATGTGTTCAACATATGGATAACACACAATTCATGACAGAAACAGGACCAAATATCATTGCCGGAAGGAAATTTGGTGTTTTTTGTGGAGGTGGGGTGGGGTGTGTAGGGCATTGGGTGGGCCCAAAAGGGGCTGCTCCACCATTCCTCCTCCCGCGAGTGTGGGGGATCTGCGGCCCATCCCCCGAAAATCTTTGAAATCTGGATGTTCTCAAATGGTTTCTTCTGCATTTCTGTAGCTGAATATGAACTAAATCATGTGTAAATGTCATTTTGTAGACCAAGAGATCACTATCTTTGAGGATTTACAACTGGAATGACTGTCGCTGTTATCGAGAATAAATATTGTGTTGTGGGTGAAGAGATGGTCCTTGAATATAAGCATTCACATCCCGTCATGATTGGGGGACGTGTTCCCATCCCCCATGCCCCCATCCACCCCCATCCCGTTTGCGGCGCCTATGCGTAATATCCTGATGAAAGTATAAATTATCATGATTGTGTAGAAAGCATGGGGGAATACATAAATCATTGAAGTATTCCCGTTTATCCATCAATCATATGGTGGCATAATTAACTACGTGACGTGTATGATGACGTCATGAATGACGTAGATAAGTTTAATGGAGAATTCCAGTTTATCCATCAATCATATGACGTCATAATCAACTATGTGACGTGCAGGATGATGGCAAAATCAATTACGTCATGAATGACGTAGCTAAGTTCGTCAACAACGCTTAATTAATGACAGACTAAGTTGTTCTACGAATTGTATGTCGTTGCTATTAAACATACATTTGAACATTTTGAAACTGCCATAGGCAGAAACAGCACCCAGTCAAATTAGTGTCAAAAAGCTCAACAGCTTACCTGTGCAGTTTCTGGAAATTGATAGTCATTGAGTTTAGGGATCGATCAATCCCAACACGGGCGAAGTGTTGGTGGAAATTACCCAAGGATTGGCGAGGCATAGCTAAAACTGGATTCCACAATTAATCAATATGGTGATTTCAACTACTATCACAATTATAAAATCACTAACGTTGCTTTTGCAAATCACAGAATCATGACCTATTTATGGTGTATTCGGAGCTAATGATTCTTGCCGAGGGCCAGAAAGTGCCCAAAGAAGAAGCACCTCAGAGAGCCAATGACTCTTGATGAGGACCAGAAACATCGGCCAAAGAAGCATCATCTGAGAGAGCTAAGGATTCTTGTTGAGAACCAGACATATTGGCAAAAGAAGAAGTACCCGAGGGCGCCAATAATATTTGTGGAGGATCAGAAACATTGGACAAAGAAGAAGCACATGAGAGGGCTAAGGATTCTTGATGAGGACAAAATCATTGGCCAGTGAAAGAGCACATGAGCGATCTAAGGGGTCTTGTTGAGAACCAGATATATTGGCCAAATAAGAAACACCCGAGGGAGCCAATGATTCTTGTTGAGGACCAGAGACATTGGGTAAAGAAAAAGCACACACAGGAGCTAATGATTCTTGTTGAGGACCGGAAACATTGGCCAAAGAAGAAGCACCTGAGGGAGCTAATGTTTCGGGTTGAGGACAAGAAATATTGGCCAAATAAGAGGCACCCGACTGGCCGAGGGCGCTATGGATGCTTGTTGAGGACCAGAAACATTGACCAAAGAAGACGCACACGAAAGAGCTAATAATTCTTGTTGACGACCAGAAATATTGGCCAAAGAAGAAGCTCCTGAAGCACCTGAGGGAGCTAAGGATTCTTGTTGAGGACCAGAATTGTTGGCGAAAGAAGAAGAGTTTGAGAGAGCTAAGGATTCTTGTTCAAGACCAGAAATATTGTCCAAAAAAGAAGCACTTGAGAGAGCGAAAGTTTCTTGTTCAAAAACCAGAAACATTGGCCAAAGAAGAAGCACACGAGAGCACTAAGGATTCTTGTTGAGGACAAGAAACAGTGGGCAATGAAGAAGAAGCAGAAGAAGAAGAAGAAGAAGAAGAAGGAAGAAGCACCCAAGAGCGCTACGAATTCTTGTTGAGGACAAGCAATATTGGCCAAAGAAGAGGCACCCGACTGGCCGAGGGAGCTAATTATTCTTGCTGAGGACCAGAAACATTGGCTAAAGAAGAAGCACCTGAGGGCGATAATGATTCTTGTTCAAAACCAGAAACATTGGCCACGGAAAAAGCAGCTGAGAGCGCTAAGGATTCGTGTTGAGGACCAGAAACTTTGGTCAAGGAAGAAGCACATGAAAGAGCTACGTTTTCTTGTTGAGGACAAGAAACCTTGGCCAAAGAAGAAGCACCCGACAGAGCTAATGAGTCTTTTTGAGGACCAAAAACGGTGGGCAAAGAAGAAGCACCCGGGGGAGCTAAGGATTCTTGTTGGGGATAAGAAACATTGGTCAAAGAAGAAGCACCTGAGGGAGCTAATGATTCTTGTTCAAAACCAGAAACATTGGCCAAAGAAGAAGCACACGAGGGAGCTAAGGACTCGTGTTGAGGACAAGAAATATTGGCCAAAGAAAAGGCACCCGACTGGTCGAGGGTGCTAAGAATGCTTGTTGAGGACCAGAAACTTTGGCCAAAGAAGAAGCACACGACAGAGCAAATAATTCTTGTTGACGACCAGAAATATTGGCCAAAGAAGAAGCACCTGAGAGAGCTAAGGATTCGTGTTGAGTACAAGTAATATTGGCCAAAGAGGCACCGGACTGGCCGAGGGAGCTAAGGATGCTTGTTGAGGACCAGAAACATTGGCCAAAGAAGAGGCACACGAGAGAGCTAATAATTCTTGTTGATGACCAGATATATTGGCCAAAGAAGAAGCACCTGAGGGAGCTAAGGATTCTTGTTGAGGACCAGAAATATTGACGAAAGAAGAAGCGCTTGAGAGAGCTAAGGATCTTTCTTCAAGACCAGAAACATTGGCCAAAGAAGAAGCACCTGAGGGAGCTAAGGATTCTGGTTTAAAACCAGAAATATTGGCCAAAGAAGAAGCACAGGAGGGAGCTAAAGATTCTTGTAGAAGACAAGAAACAGTGGACAAAGAAGAAGAACCTAAGAGAGCTAAGGATTCGTGATAAGGACAAGAAATAATGGCCAAAAAAGAGGCACCCGTCTGGCCGAGGGAGCTAACGATGCTTGTTGCCAACCAGAAACATTAATCAAAGAAGAAGCACACGAGAGAGATAATAATTCTTGTTGACGACCACAAATATTGGCCAAAGAAGAAGCACCTGAGGGAGCTAAGGATTATTGTTGAGGACCAGAACTATTGGCGAAAGAAGAAGTGCTTGAGAGAGCTAAGTATTCTTGTTGAGGACAAGAAATATTGGCCAAAGAAGAGACAGCCGACTGGCCGAGGGAGCTAAGGATGCTTGTTGAGGACCAGTAACATTGACGACGTGCTTGAGAGAGCTAAGGATTCTTGCTCAAGACCAGAAACATTGTCCAAAGAAGAAGCACGTGACAAAGCTAAGGATTTCTCTTAAAGACAAGAAACATTTGCGCAAGAATAAGCACCCGAGAGAGCTAAGGATTCTTGTTGAGGACCAGATACATTGGTCAAATAAGAAACACCTGAGGGATCTAATGATTCTTGTTCAAAACCAGAAACATTGGCCAAAGAGGAAGCACGTGAGGGAGCTAAGGATTCTTGATGAGGACAAGACACATTGGCCAAAGAAGAAGCACCTCGGAGAGATACGGATTCGTGTTAAGGACAACAAATATTGGCCAAAGAAGATGCACTCGAGGGAGTTAAGGAGTCGTGTTGAGGACCAGAAACATTGGCCAAAGAAGATGAAGAAGGAATGATTGGCGCTACATGATGTTTTCAAACTACTGCAACCGAAGAGCACAGCATATCATCATCATCATTTGGAAACTAGCTGGTGTCCGAATGTCGACGCAAAATCATCATGAAACGTTTGGTAATTTATGAGATGTGTCCACAGTCAAGCTACAATAAATATTTTTAAATCTCGCCTCTCGAGAGATGCACATGCAACATTATAGCACAGCTAAGAAAAAAGTTAAATATGTTGCAAAAACAAAAACAGAAGCATGTTAGTTAGTAGAATCGTGAACACAATGTGAGAAATGAAATGTTCAATTGAATATTTGAACATGCTGCCTTAGGCAGCAATGTCTTTCAATCCAAATATGTTCAAAATATTCAACAGTACGTTTTACTTTGTTTTGGAAACATATTAATTTATCTCTGACATGTACCGTAAGCATGACATGCCATGATTAGCTTTTCATCATACCGTCAAATGGAAAACATTAAGATATTACTAACAAAATATTGATGCATTTCCCCAGTCTATGGAGGCTGCCATTACTGACTTCTCAAGCAATCCGAAAGAAGCTGGACCCTCTGCTTGTGGACACCCACTCAATCATATAATGATTGTGCAGGCGCAATCAATCGTTTGACAGTGTGGGGTAAAACACAAATATAGGTAATTAGCTGTTGAATAGTTGGAAGCAATTTGACTGGAAGCTGTTGCAGCCATATGCAGCAAACATCTTGCAGTAAAATTAGTTTCAAAATATTGCACAAGGTGTATGGTTATGGGTGTTATGGCATAGAGAATGTGTCGTGTCTACACTTTCATGACATAACATACTATTGGCTGTGGCTTGAGGAAACAAAATGGCGGTGACCAGAGTTCAACAACAACCCGATTCAAAAAATCAAATAATTGTAATACAGATCGAGCAACAAACCCCAAAAGTACAATAACACCCACCCCCGCACCGGAGATAAAATAAAATATTTCCAAAACAAATTAAAGCTTACTGTTGAATAGTTTGAAGAGAATTGGATTGGAAGACATTAGAGCAATCAAGAATTGCGGGCTGACATCAGCATACAGAGGCAACTGTGATTATGTCTAACCTTCTTAAAACAAGAAACTGTGCTTGACAACCGTGGACGATACGATCTTCCCAGGAGCTTACCATAGCTACCTGGAATGTATGTGGTCTGAGTGCAACATCAAAGAGCTTAGGTGCAGACGGTGAACACTATAACATCGATATTACATGCATTCAAGAGACTAAAGTAGCTAAAAACTCAGAGCAGCAACTACAGACAGGCCATAAGCTAGTGTTCAATTAGCAAAAACAGACCACATACCGGATTTTAGGCTTCGTAATCGTACAAAGGGTCTTGGACCAGGTCATTAGTTTCGGATACGTCAGTGATCGCGTTGCATTCATCGACCTGGCTATACCTACGCGAAAACACACCACCACTAAGTGCCGCATTGTCAACGCACATGGCCCAACTCCCGAAAAAGCCAAAGATAATCCAGCAATATTAGACTCCTTCTATGCAGAACTGAGCTCCGCCATTACAATCCCAGCTAGATGGCAACTGTTCGTGTGTGGAGATTTCAATTCCATGCTGGGTAAACTCGGAATTGCGGACAAAAGTTCAGGACTTGGCTTATGCATGGGATCGTATGGACAGGGCACACGCAACAGCAATGGAGATGCACTGGTGGCATTCCTCAGTTCCAATGACCTATTTGCCACAAATACAGCTTTCAAACACCCATACCTTCACCGGACATCATGGACTGGCCACATTGCTGATCGCAAAGCCCAAAATGTTCTACGGCTACAACAGCTGTCTTCAATCAAATATACTTCATACTATCCAGGACAGAAGCAAAGCCCCTACTCCAGGATGCTCGTTCCAATGGAAGCACATACCTCAATTCTGATCATAAACCCGTCATTACACGGCTTCAGATGAATGACCTCTTCCTAATGTATAAACGCCATACCAGGCAAGAGGGTAGAGTCACTACAACCTACCCCAGCCCAACAGTGACGCTGACACTCAAATGGCATACACAAAGGCCCTCGGGGAATAGATAGCTAACATCGACATCAGCTCCGATCCAAACAAACCCCAAAACACTAAAATCTATGGGATCATCAGCACCATAAGTGTTCTTAAAACAACCAAACTACGTATACTGACGAGCCGCTAGTAGTCAACCTGTCGGCAGAGCAGAAAGCATTACGGCTGCACATCTAGCAAAGTGGCCAAGTGAAGACTGTACCAAACGCCGGGAGCGCAATAACATTCTGTGCCACATTAGCGAGCGCTTAAAAGATCTTGCTATTCAACAAGCAGATTCCCTAGCAGATGAAATCACTGCCACAGATGATTGTCACAAAACCATTCGGGCAGCCGAGCCCTGATAGTTACTGCGCACACACCCCCACTCACTGTACACAACTCTGATGGACACTTTATCGAGACTGACCAAAGCAAAGCCGAGGTGATTTGAGAATGGTTCAAGGAACAGTTCACTGACCCAAATGATGAGCCCTTGCACCCGTTCTCAGGAGCCGCAGGCCATTACTGACAGCAATTAACGCAACAGAAGTGGAGAAGCTGCTTAAAGCCCTGAAAATGGATGCGCATCTGGACCTCATGGCATGAGCAAATATGAAAGTGACACTATCTCAAAAACCGATCACGCACCTAATCAGTTCAGCTTTTATGCACCACCTTCCCATCGACGCTGTGGGCCAAATCACCCATATCGCACTACCCAAGCCCAAGAAGCCACCTGGCCCCCACCAATTTGCGGCCCATTGTGCTCCTTAACAGCATGCGGAAAATCATATCCAATGTTACTCTATGCCGCATCCGAGACAAGATCGTTGTCTTCACTTGATCATTTGAAAGTGGCTTCAAACGTTGACGCAGCTGCGCAGACATTGTCTAGGCTGAAAACATGCTTGTGTCGGTTGTCATGTTCAAACACTGGGATTTCCACAAAATGGGCATTGACATATCACGAGCCTTCGACACCATTAAACGCTCAAAGACTCTAGATGCACTCCGCCAGGCTAGTTGCAATGAAGACGGGGTACGACTAGTGACACTACAGCTTGCAGACGCCAAGCTGAGAGTACGAGTCAAGCCAGCGAAGTCTGTAGAGTTTGAGACATCAATCGGCTCCCCACAGGGAGATGGTCTATCTCCGGTGCTTTTCACCTGTTACCTTGCTGCTGCAATTAAGTCCGTTCGGGAATGTTCCACAAGACCAAACCGCCAAGTGTCAATACTGGGTTTGCTGCTAGAGAGGGAATAAACCGACGATGTAGACTTCATAGACGAGGAAAAGAAACCCCCTGACGAACTTCTCCCAATATCTGCAAGCAAACTCAAAATTGAGAATCTCTTTATGACTGAATCCAAAACAGAGAACACCCACATATACCTATCTACAAAGCGTCAAAATAAGGAAAATGGCGATCCAATTTGTGGCGGCGAACCATAGGGGAAAAGTAAATTCCTGGGCTCACTGTCTCGCACTACTGCTGTCATTGCTGCACGCTGCGTCAGGGGGAACACAGCTTTCCAGTCCTTCTTGAAGCTATGGATTCGTAGATCAAAGATGCCCTTGATAAAAAGGCTACGTTTATGCAATGCAACCTGCGTATCCTTGATGCTGTATAACTGTAGCAGCTGGGCAGCTCCAATAGCAGCTCTAAACAAACTCGATGGCTGCCACCGCAAACACATACGCCCCACCACTGGACACAGATGGCCAGACAACATAATTTCCAATGATGCACTATACAAGATGTGTAATACGTCGCGGCTGTATGCAAAAGTCGCCCAGCAAAGACGGTCCATGTTTGGCCATGTGCTAAGGATGCCAGGAAAGACACCAACACAGAGCCTTGGAATTCGCTCTACTCGGCCAGGAGAGTATGAGTCAAGTCAGTTCAATCCCAGTGCCATTGCATAAATCTGCTAAACACGCTGCGAGGTGACCTCAAGAAAGCAGGACTCGGTACGCTCAAGTCAAGAATGGACCTGAGGAATCTAAGGATTTCGGCTGAGGACAAGACACAGTTGGAAAAAGCGAGGAAGGACTGATTAGAGCTGTCGGATGTTTCAACTACTACTGCCGCAGAATACAGTACAGCAGTCTCTTCTAATCCAATTATGTTCAAAATATTAGGCTACATCGTGTTCAAAATTGTACTAACTAACATGCGCCTTCTTGTTTTGGAAGCATGTTAAGTTATTTCTGAGCTTTAAATAAACAGATTTCTGCTTTACAATGGTTCAAGTGTCCAAGTATCTGTATTACGCCCAGGTCACACAGAATACAGAAACATGTTGATACCATAACGCTGATTTTGCGCTTACATCATGACGGTTTACACTTCCGTATGTAATGATTGCGCACTGTTGTATGGAGGCATACTCAGAAATATTATGTTAACTATACAGGCCTAAAGATAGAGGGACTAATTCCTCGCTATATCCCGCCCATTTCTAGCTAAGCTCCGCCCACTTTTTTTAACGCATGTTTAAATTGATTTATATAGGCCATACTTCGAATACTGAATTCCCAGTATCCCAATCTCAAGGCAATGGACCTTTCTAGTTTTATCTATGCCCCGCCCATCTCTAGCTAAGCTCCACCCACACATCGCTCGTATTGGGATCGATCGTTCCATGAACTCCCTGACTATTAATTTCCAGAAAAGTGTACAGGTAAGCTGTTCAATATTTTGAAACTAATTTGACTGGGTGCTGCGCCCTGTCAAATTAGTTTCAAAATATTCAATAGCATGTGTATTAAATAGTAAACACATACAATTTGTAAAGCAACGCTTAGTCCGTCACCAATTATTCGTTCTTGACAAACTTATCTACGTCAGTCATGGCGGCATTGATTCATTCATGACGCAATTGATTATGACGTCATCCTACATGTCACCCAGTTGATTATGGCGTCACATGATGGATGGATAAACTGGAAGGTTCCATTATAGGGGTAAGCTGTTGAATATATGTTGCTGGCAGTGCCTTTCGTGACGGACATTTATATTTTGGTGATGGGGCTATATCATGTTGATTGTGACGTCACCTAACTAGTGGCGTTGTTGTGACGTCAAGTGCTCGAGTGAAGTATCGGACACATACATTGATTTCCCTGGACGGTGCTACTATTATTCTCAAATTAATTAATGATTTTTAACGTGTACCGTTAACGTTTTAACGTGGACTCATTGTTGTGTGTGCATAAGTCTTTAATCCACAATTCCGTAATACCTGAAAATTACCAATAAGCAAATTAATTTTTTTAATTCAACACCTTACCTGTATGGATGTCTTGGAATTTATACGATGCTATTTATACGAATAATTCTTATTTTATTAGTGATTTTATCGGGGTTTTGTGCTTCACCTTCAAATGGTTTACTTATGCGTCTGTGACACTCCTATTCTTTCTACACCCCAGCCCCCGTCCCCAACTCCACCCCAACCTCCCCAACGAAGAAATAAACAACACACACATCAATTTGAATTTGCAGCACCTAGAGCTCACCTCTGCTATTCTTCCATTTGATCTTATTCCTCGCTCTCTCTATCTCTCCCCCTCTCCCCCCCCCCTTTCCCCCTCTCCCTTTCTGTCCCGGTCTTTCTTCCTACTCTCCCCCACCTCACACTCAACATTCACTTATACTTATGCACACTAATAGACTACAATTAATTAAACTATTATGATTTGCCGCCATTTTGTTGTAAAAAAAAGTTTTGAATAATCTGTATGTGTATGGGAGACACGGGCATAAGACTCTAAGTCTTATCGTGCTTCCATCTGAACAAATAAATCACATTTAAACCAATGTGTCACATTATTTCTAAGCGCCGAATGAACAATGCAGTTATAATAACATACTCACTCACCTGTTGAGACGACCGATAATAGCCAAATTCCATAGAAACATTTAGCAATAACTAATCCAGCCTTCTCAATATCTCCTCCCCCTCCTTGTCTTCGTCCTCCTCCTCCTCCTCCACTTCCGTTTTCTAATCCACAATCGAACAGAAATATCGGTTTCATGTTTGTTTGAACACAAAATATTCCATATCCATGATTCCCGGATGTTTGTAACTCGTGGCTTCGTTTATAGAGTGCCAGGTTTTGTCAGTAATCCTCGCGCCAAGCCGCAGCAGACGATCTGTTCCCCCTGAACCTCCGCGCGATCTTAAGCCTCGCGCTGGTTCACCATGACGCGTGTATGGTTTTTATTAAGCTGATTCTGGGTTCGCTAATGATTTATACCTACGCGACCGAAACCGGTATTAAAATAAAATTAACACAGTATAAACAGATGAAAATAATTAATGACAAAATTCAACACACGTGTCATGCG
>CM067359.1:44162590-44167590 GCA_034401795.1 Chaetoderma sp. LZ-2023a
CAATGACACGTGTGTTCTTGATTACACGTGTACATCTTTCATTTAAATCTGTGTACGACGTATATATGACATATGCCTCTGAATGTCTGTATTGGTGAGACCACAAACATTGACAACGATGTAATGTATGATTAGTGTATTCTGCGGCTGTAGTAGTAGTAGTAGTAGTAGAAACATCCTACAGCTGCAATCAGTTCTTCTTCGCTTTTGCCCACTGTGTCTTGTCCTCAGCCAAAATCCGTAGCTTCCTCAGGTTCATTCTTGACTTGTGTGTACCTAATCCTGCTTTTTTTAGGTCACCTCGCAGCACGCTTAGCAGATTTATCCATTGACGTCCTCTCCTGGCTCTGTATTTGCTGGCTCCGAGTAGGGCGAATTCCAAGGCTCTCTGTGCTAGTGTGTCTTCTGGCATCCTTAGCACATGACCAAACATGGACCATCTTTGCTGGGCGACTTTTACAGACAGCGGCGACGTATTACACATCTTGGATAGTGCATCCTTGGAAAGTATGCTCTCTGGCCATCGGTGTCCTGTGATGGTGCGTAGATGTGGTGACAGGCATCAAGTTTGTCTAGAGCTGCCGTTGAAGCTGCCCAGCTGTTACAGTTATACATCATCAAGGATACGCAGGTTGCATTGTATAAACGTAGTCTTTTTACCAAGGGCATCTTTGATCTACGTATCCATAGCTTCTAGAAGGATTGGAAAGCTATGTTCCCCATGATGCAGCGTGCAGCAATGTCAGCAGTACTGCAAAGCAGTGAGCCGAGGATTTTACTTTTCCTCCATGGGTCCCCGCCACGGAGTGGATCGTCATTTTCTTCAGTTTCATGCTTTGTAGATAGGTATATGTGGGTGAACTCTGTTTTGGATTCATTCATAAAGAGATTATGTAATATTCGTCATTATTTGTTCACTGTCTTCGTAGAATCAGTACTGTCCTAAAAAATAGTGACAAGCGCCATGTGCACGGGCGTCGGCTCGCTAATTCGTGTTGCATCGAGTGAACACTCTCAATCTACATACGATAGATCGTACAACAAAGTATACACTCAATTGTATCGTGGAAACGCAGCTTTAACGCAAGGCTGGACGGACTATGCACGCGATAGTCCGGCCAGCCTTGCGTTCGAGAATTAAAGCGTTCCAGAGAGTAGTAGTGTCGGGGTCACTACTACTAGAGCGTTCTGTACGTAGAAAATCGTTTCTCTGTTTGAATATTGCTCGTATAAATGAGGCTTTATTAGAACGGGATCAAATTTTCATAAGCGAAACCTGGCATGCAGTTCCGGGAGCTTTGAAACATTGTAATCTATTTACAATACTGATGATTAGGTCCTCGGTGTGGACAATTGCACGACTAATGACGTTTTTGGCAGCATGCCATCTTGTTTTGTTATGACCGCTAGTTAGGGACTATTGTTCTCTTTCTCAGCTGCGTATTTGGCACGCTTTGTTTATCCAATATGTTTGCTCTTTTAAAGTAATTGAGTAACTTAAGCGTAATCCCATTAGGGCACGGAAACCCGCTAAGAAGAACAGGCCTAGTGTTATTCACCCTTTCGTTATTAAAGATGCATATTCACGCCAGAATGCCTGAAAATAAAAGATTTAGAGGCTTAAATTAGTCTAGATGTAATGAAATGCAGTAAATCTGAACATATTCCAGATAAATTGAGATAAATTTCATTTGTGAATTTGAATTAGGGACTCGTGTCTGTAGTTCAAATTTGCAACTAAAGAATTACATTAATTGTTATGGAATGAAGCCATCGTACGTTAATATTTATTTTGTTTCATTATATTGGTGTGCACAAGTTAGGCATCTAAAAGTGTTTTAATAATTTTATTTCCAAGCATCTGATTATCCACCTTTAATTATCACTCCCTTCCGTCCGTTCGCCTTCCCTCCCACCCACCAACGTATTTGTTCGGTCATCTGTTTATTTAGATTTTATATACATCCATTTTAAAAAATTTATTCTCGCTTTTAGTCTTTTTATAAATGGGTATATTTTCAGCTGCTTCAATGAGTAAATCCAGTTTTAAATATGCCCCACCATCTCTAACTAAGCTCCGCCCATCTCTAGCTAAACTCCACCCATTCCTAGCTAAGATCCGCCCATCTCTAGCTAGCTCCCCCATCTCTAGCTAAGCTCCACCCATCTCTAGCTAAGCTCCGCCCGGCTCTAGCTAAGCTCCGCCCAGCTCTAGCTAATCTACGCACATCTCTAGCTAAGCCTCGCCCATCTTTAGCTAAGCTCCGCCCATCTCTATCTAATCTCCGCCCATCTCTAGCTAATCTCCTCCCATCTCTAGCTAAACTCCGCCCATCTCTAGCTAATCTCCGCCCATAATTTGAGCGTGATGGGATCGATTTAAATATACTTTGAATCCTGAATTTCTGGAATCCCATTTCATGATGACTATATAGCTAACTTGTTGAATATTTTGAAACAAATTTGACTCGATGATTAGGCAGCAACAGGATCCAGTCAAATTAGCCTCAAAGTACTCAATAAAATATTTGATAAATAGTAAAGACATACAATTCGAACAGTAACGGACTATTCAAGGCTCCCGAAGGGCACAGTTACATCATTCATTCGCATTATGATTATTATGTCAGACCGTGTGAGGCTTGATTCACCTTTCCAGAGTATTCATCCATCATCATTTTGACCTCGTATGCCGTCATAATCAGCTCAGCGTGTGTATGATGACGTCACAATCATTACGTCACAAAGGGTTCTATATAGACCGTCATCAAATCTCAAATAGTGCGACACGTTGTATGAATTATATGTCTTTGTAATTCTTTGCTATTTAATAAACATGCTGTTAAATATTTCGAAACTAATTTGACTGGGAGCAGCAACAAGTCAAATTAGTTCCAAAACATTCAACACCTTACCTGTGTAGTTTTTTGGAAATTGAGTCGGGGTGTTCAGAGATCGCATGCAGGAGCGCGCACGAGGGAACTTGACGCATATTCATGTATCTCATTGATCTTGTTCTCGTTCGTTTTCATGTGCAAACATGCATTGGACGTGTTAACGCTAAAGTCCCCGAATCTATATTTTAACACATGACTGCAGATAATCGTAAATCTCGTGGATTTCTTACAATTAAATTGCCACGAACATGTTGCTTTCAAATGCATCAACAGCTCGCAGTCGAATTGCTCTCAAAATATTCAATTACATATTTCTTACATTACCAATTGAATTTTTTTACAACGATTCTTTTCACACGTGAACGTTAGAATTTGCGGTGTTAGAGAGCTAACGCCACGTGACCAGTCTCACAATAGACCGGGCTATTACGTCAATGAGTATTACTGGTCATTTCTCACCGGTCATTTGTTACCTTGGCAACAATTATCACAATATCATTACGGGTTAATACCTACAAAACAGGTGGCTTTCGCTCTATAGTGAATACTAGACGAAATCTGGAGGTTATTCAATATACCTACGCGTGGTCAGTAGACAGGAGAATCCCAACGCGCCGAGTTTCATCTTGAAGCAGCGATAGTTTTACGAAATTTAATTAGGCTTATTAAAATAAAAGTTTAAACGAATTGCCTAGCCTGACAATAATAATAATAATAATAATAATAATAATAATAATAATAATAATATTATTATTATTAAGTGAGTATTAATTCATGGGAATTTCCTAGAGTTCTGTGTTCAGTGTATGATAATTCGCACTTACCAACAGCAGGCCTACATACGCGATTATTAAGAGAATACATTTTAACTAAAGTTTATTTTAGATTTGTTTTCTGCATTGGACTAAGTTTCAGTATGAAGGCGCAATCTCTCGGAGGCTTCCCTATGTATCTCTGGATGATGACAATACGTAAGTACTGGTTATTTATCCCTCGTGTGTCAACTTGTCGCTATGATTGTAACACCGCCCCTGTTGTAGTCTTGAGGTCGGTCTATTTTCAGGTCAAGAGAAGACTGTTTTTGAAAATTTACCACTAGAATGACTGGCTCGGTTACCGAGCCAGTCATTCCAGTGGTAAATTTTCAAAAATAGTCTTCTCTTGGCCTGTAAATGGACACTGATTAAGCAAAAATTCCGATTTCCTAGACGATTAACACTATAATCGCTAAGGCGGTCAAAAGATCAACTCTTTCTAAAAAAAATTCCTAAGTTCCAGTGGTAAATTTACAAAGAAAAACCAGTTCTCTTGGCCAGCAAATAGTCATTCACTGAGCAAATATTTGAATTTTCTTTTAAAATCTTGACAAATGAAAGAGTTAATTGATAAAAGTTGCATTTTGAGCGCTTTCAGGCGCTATTGACACAATAGACGTTAACGGTTATTGAATGAACGATGAAAGAATGTACGACGGACGGATAGGTGTATGTATGTATGTCACTGGGTAACGACTCGTTTCGCCCCCTGTCCCGTTCGCCCTGGGTCGTTTCGGATTCATGTCACTGAGTGTAGTCCGTGGTCCGGGAACACCATCAGGCACAATGGGAAGGACATAGCAATTTATTTATTTTTTTACACACACTCATAACTTAAAGGTGCATATTCACAGCAGGATGGTTTAAAACATAATTTGTACAACTATATATTTTTACAGGCTTAAATTGAGTGCCTATATGTAATGAAACGAAGTACTTCTTAACATACGATGATTTCATTGCGTATAAATGAATATGATTTTTTAAGTTGGTAAATTTAAATAAAGGCACGAGTCCCTAATTCAAATTCACAACTAAACCTACGAAATTTATTCATACGGAATGAAATCATCGTATGTTAAGATTTAATTCGTTTCGTTACATCGAGGTACACAAATTAAGCCTCTAAAAGTATATAATTGCAACAATCTTATTTTCAAGCAATTTGGTGTGAATATGTACCTTTAATTTTTACACATCTAGAACAAATAATGCTGGGATTTTAAGGTTTCATTGTCAACATTCTCTCCATCTTGTAATTTTTCGCAGCCGAATCCTTATCACTCTG